>JBCAUI010520678.1:0-11914 GCA_038406195.1 Haplosyllis anthogorgicola | reverse complement strand
AATAAATATTAGAGACTTGGAACTTTTGGGTTTGATCTTAATCTGGACTTGAGTATACTGGACTTGGTCGTTACAATTGGGTGCATTGTGTACAGGTGCATGAGGCTAATGTATTAGCGAGGTTAAATACCACGTTTTCCTGTCATCTTTTTATATTGCATCCAAACTTGCAATTTTACAAGAAAAATTAACCGTCTATCGGCTTCACTCAACTGCGTTTTTCTTTAGTGGAAAGTAATAGAAGCCTAGACGGCACACATACATCCAGATATATGTTTTAGCAACGCAATTAAATTTTAAGACGTGATAATCTCACCTGTTTAGAGTTCCCTTTAAAATAAGCCATTTTAGAAAGTTACGTGACTTGGAATTTATCTCTCTGAATCACTGAAGCACTTCACAACATATTCATGATTTCCCGTATAACCATGAATCAGACCATGTCGGTCTACTTGCAACCCTTAACGTCTGGGTGTGTTAGATAACACGCTGTATCTGTGATGTCTGCTGTGACCGCGGCCAATTTTCACTGTTCATGGTCTGATGATTTTGACCTGATGTGATCCTTTGATCCTTCAACTACCCGCAATGGGTTTTCCATCACAAACTGCTACGAAAGTTCTTAGTTTTATACTTTCTGATAAAACTAACTGATTGATTTGTGACCATTCACAAATATATATGTTCAGAATTTTTTAAAAAACTTACTTTTGTGTTCTATTTACGGTAGTGGCGGATCTTGGATTTCTCCTTGGAAGGGGCACCAATTAAATTCTTCATCCAAAATTTAACATTTTCACCAAAAGTTACGAAAATTGAAGCCGATGCTACCACGTATTGGTTTTACATAGAAAAACGTTGAGTTTTTCACCCACCTCTTCTTTTCCATTATCTGTAACTAATTCTTCCACTTCTTGCGCCTGGTCTTCTGACTGTGGTACTTCTTGTCCTGGTACTTCCTGTTCTGGTACTTCTTGTGCAGGTACTTCCATTTCCAGCTGAACTGGTGTCTCACTTGGTGCTTCGACTTCCATCTCCATGATTCAAGCGTGGGTATCAGTAAGTCTGGAATCTTGATTGAACTATCAGTTTGACTTGTATTCCTTTAAAGAAACTTTAGACAATTCATGGACCCTCGACATGTACGGTACCTTTTTCGTTATATGCTCAGCATTCAGATATTTTCTTTGAGTTTTACGGCAGGAAAGCTGTCTGAAAATTTTACTCATGCCAGAGTTTATAAGTAGGTCAGTTCTTCAGCAAGGATCCAAGGATCCAGATTCCACTCATTGTAAGTAGGTCAGGAATGAGATTACTCAAAGCAGCTTCACCAAACACTCATGGAAGTTGTGAACACGTGCATTGTTTTACTATTAACACATTTATAACGGCAATGATGACCGTTCATTTGATTTGTTGAATGCTAAATTTATTTTCCTCTAATTTGCTGCATTGCAAAAGGCAAACAAATACGAATACACTTTCAAGAGACTCACATACTTTAAGGGTGTGTTCTATTGTAAGCAATTCATATGAAAGTTTGCATGGGGTGTTTTGTGCATTAAGATTATTGCGCTCCGCAGCAATTGAATTGAGTGGTCCCAGCATGAAATTCAATTGTTGCGGAGCGCTTAACTTTTATAGCAATTTCATTATATGTTGATATAATTTAAGAATTTGTTTTACAATTCTTTCGCAAGTTATTGACGCTATTGGATGAGTTTACATTTCAGATTCAGTTTACATTTTGTGAAGTGTCACTCCCATACAGGTCAGTGGGCCACATGACCAGCTTTCAGTAGGACCCACTTTGATTCATGTGCTCACCACCAGGTGGCCACATGACTGGCTGAAACAATGGTGAAGTCTGTAAATCTCACCTAAAATTGCTAAGAATTGTAACTTTACTTGTCACTTGTGTGAGTGTTGTCACTGACTGAGACCTTGTTTGGGGTCAGGTGGACAGGGAGGATGGTTCCCTGTAGCATTGACCATACAAAGTTTGTGAACTATACATACTCATACATTTACACAATCAAACATTCGGAAATGTCAAATTTGGCTTGGAAATGAGGGGGCACTGCCCCTGTGACCCCTGTTAATCCCTATTTAGGGGGGAGGGTGCAAACAAAATGGGCCAGTTTTTATTTCCCATACCTCTTTGCTTCATTTTAGAAATCTTGCTAGGGGGCCAAAATGGCTTAAATAACCCTTTTGGGGCCATTTTGAAGGTAGGGGCCATCATGTCACAGTAACATGCTTGGTGCTGAAGGGGTTAAATGGTGGATGCAGGTCATTGTAGATAGGAGAATTTATTTTCTTGAAATAATAACAAATAACGTCACTTGTTCTTTTATTATGCTTTATTTCAATTACTATTTATTTGTTGAAACAATTTGTTAACATTTTCAAAATACCCAAAATACCCAACAATAAAGAATTATGTCTAGAAGCCATGTTCGTTGGTTTTTCTCCTATGTCCTAAATCATTGGCGGATCCAGGGAAGGTGCAAGAGGCAAGCGCCCCTTCTGCTGTTTGATGTTTTCTTCATTTTTTTGTTCTTTTCTTAAATTTTCAATGAAATTTTACTGGGACGCACTCTCCTCCAAGAAATTCTGCATCTGCCCCTGTAAACATCTTCATTCGTTTCCGGCATTGATACTAAGATTTCTGTAGTTATTTATGAACACTTTATTTGCAAAGTATTTTGTCCTTGATTTCTATAATGGCTTGTTTAAACTCCTGTCTAAATTCACTGCCGGTAGCCAAATACAAAATGAAGTTAATAGTGTGGTTAGCGTAATGAGAAAACAAGGCGACGGCCCACATCAACCTGAAATAAATAGATTAGTTGGGCTACACATGTAATTACTTTTTCTCCATTTCGCATTTTCATCCATTTACAATTTCTAAAGACATGTTTTAGTACTTAATTTAGTTTGAAAGTTAGGAATATTTAAATCTTACAAATAATATTCGGTATTCGACTAATTATGCATGCTGTTATTACCGCACGCGTATCCAGTGCTTTTCTGTGTGTCTGTCTGTGTGTCTGTCTGTCCGTCTGTCTGTCAATCTGTTTGGGCTATAAGGTTTGAATTTCTTGACCTAGAAACTTGAAGGTCATTGGACAAGTTCAAGGTCACAGGAATTAAAAAAAATGTCCATATTTTGACAAGGTCAAGGTCATTTGAAGGTGAACTTGTTATGTTTAGTGAATTCTTTAAGGTTTTAACTTTTACGGCATTTTAATGACTATTTGTGTAGCAGGCGCTCCGGCCTTCGATTGAAAGGCATTCTTGTTTACCGAGAAAATTGGAACTCAAACAGAATTTTATAATATTCCCTTAGAAAGGAATATTTAGGGGATAAGGCAAACGTTAATTGCGAGAAATCTAGAGGGGTATTAGACGTTTTTCTTAATTCATATTCTATCTAATTTGTCTAATTCATCTAACAAGACCATTTTCAATAAATATGAGGGGAAAGACAATTTTAAGTAAATATGCTCATATAATTGCATTTTGCCATATATTGGTAATAGTAATTCTACTTATTTGGGTACTCAACTCCTGAAATTTCTATCAGTTTTAGAACAATAGCGCATCAAAAGCACAGCATGGAATTGTTTATTAGTTCTTTTGTTCTGTATGTTTTGAAACTGATAGGAATTTTAGGAGTTGTTTTCGTTTACAATTTAGAATAATTAGATGAATAAGCAAATTAAACAAATTGGACAAATCAGATTCGAATTTGGACAAACCTCTATTGCACTGTAGATGCGCTGTTTTGTTTCCGATTTCTGTTACTTTACTTTGTCCATTTTGCAAGTCGCCCCCACCCCAACATCTTTACCTTTCTTACCTTACAATTCTCATGAGGAGTATCTCAGATGAGCAACATTTAGGTTGGAGGTAAATACAGAGCAAATATTACCGAATTGCGTTTTTTATTCGAAGTGAGCTTCGTGACATTTTATTATAATGTGACAGGTTTTTCATAACTATCAACGCATCTTATTGTCAGAGCATCAAAGAGCTAACAGGACGTCAACCTTAAAAAACATCCTTTAGATGCATTTTATTATTTACGAGGAATGGTAAAAGTTAGTCTCTGATACTTTTACCTTGAACAGCTCAACATTTGACATTTTGATTTGTCATTACAGGTTTTTCGAAATTCATTAACTTATTATTGTCGAAAAAATTAGGCAAAGTAGCCTAAATTTTATACAATTATTAGTAAAATGACTACTGCAGTATTCCGGCAGCAATATTTTGGTATCAGCATACATCTTAAATACCTACACTGGTCTACAAATCATAGTGTGTTAACAGCACTGCTTTCACCTCATGAAAATTTTGAGCGATAATGAAGTGCATTGCTCAATCTTGGCGGATAAGAACGGAAAAGAGCGGAACAGCAATGAAAACATGCAAAGGCTACATGTCTATACTCAAAATAGTTATCCGCTAAAATCCATCAGCCATAATAGTTGTGTAGCAGATGTCTATGTTTTTCTGCTCGACGATAAGGAACGCTAAAGGACGATAGCAGCAATCTGCCGAGATTGGACATTGCCTTTTTCCATCACACAAAATTTTCATTATGTGAGAGCATTGGCTTTGATTTTTATTATTTGTATGGTGGTATACATTTTTAAGGTGAATGCAGATATCAAAATATCTAAGCATGACTGCTACAGTACTCAAAATAATTATCCGCCCAGTGCTTCAAAGCCTTTCCCGCAACGTATCGTCACTTATCGTCGGGTGGAAAACAAAAAATTTGAGATCTGATACACAACTAATCCGTAGCGGAAAAAAGCGGAAAGCGGATGAAAGCAAACATTGTCTACATGTCTTATAAGAGGACTATTTTAGGCCAGCTACTATAAAACTGGTGGTAAGTAACTAAGTTTAGTTTGCTAGCCAGTAATGGTATTAAACTGTTTGTCTATTTAGGCAAATTTGCCTAACATTTTAGCATAAACGTATTTCAAAAAATCTCGATTAATTTAAAGATTACATGTTCTGTTTGTCGGCAAAAGCTTAATTTGTCTGAGGTTAAATAACACTCTTTGATAAAAAAATATAGGAGTGTATGCATTAAACAGCGTATGGAGGTGTCTATCTGTCTAGTGCCTTGACGTAGGCCTTAGGTACTTAATTTATGGTATGAAAGTAGATCATGACCATAGATCTATCTTGATCAAGTTTGAGTACAAAGATCATTGTGTCAATTTCAATGCTATAATCATATGTTTAGAGTTAGGATTTTTGGTCAATTTCTTTCATAATTTGGGACCAATGAGAGAGCTGAATGTTTGTTCCACATGTCGGTTGCGGATCTCCCTGCCTTTAAGTTAATTTTGTTGTAACAAATTATGGGCCCTTCAAGGCCTGCTGCTGCATCTCTGATTGTGCGCTTGTGATTGTGCGGACAGACAGACAGACAGACAGACAGACAGATTTTACCTGTTGATAGCTGCTTCTTCCGAGGAACTGTCATAGTAAACGGGAAAACTGAACTGCCAAATGTACATGATTCCCAGCGGAGCCCGGAAGATTATAAACGCAAAACTTATACCTGGGAAGAAAATTAAACGGCGTATAATCTGTGTCAACTTCACCAAGAAACTTTAATGTTCTTGGAGGCCGTCTCTACAAGATGAAAAGTGTTCTATAACAGTAGGAAAGCGCTCCATTTTTTGCAGTGAGAGTTTTGATCACACAGTTATGAAATTCTTAAAAGACTGCGAATTATTTTCATCTGTTTGTTTTGAACATGCAATGATCCTTTGTGATATAAGCATTTCTAACGCCTTCATAAGTTAAATTTTGTCACAAATATTTCAATGTAACGTCAATTTTCAAAGTTTTGAACATCACTTTCACGGATATAGAAAAGTTAAAGTGGCACTTTATTTATGGATCAAGTGAAACAGTTTCTTAAAGTGTGCATCATAACATCCAAATTTTATACCAATTTTCTCGTGGAATCAGTACATGGAATTCGTATCAGAAGTTGAACAGTAGCACATCAAAATGATACGATTTCTGTGTACTGCTTTTGCTAAGTACAAGAAAATCGCATTAATTACGCAAATAAGGTGAGCATTGCAATGCAAATAATGCATCAGGAATGCAGCCAGCCTTACATCGCAGGGTGATTATCGTGATGCCACATTGCACTTTCGTGTAGTAAGCTAATGAAACTTTCATTTCCAGGCGTGAGGATGCAGCACCTGACGGGCCATAAATCCAATGTATGTTTTATATTCTGATGAGAATTTCAATACAGCTCGAATAGAATTTTCTTTTACTGATGGTCAGTTTAATTGCACTTTGTAGCAAATGAAATAAACTAAGTTCTTTATTAACTCTTAGGAAGAATTCAAAAACAAATAGTGTACACAATGAATTACTTACATTGGGGTACAGCCTCCAAATAGAATATTTTGACTCTGGGGAGACTAGTTTGCAGATTTTCCAACTGATGCCAGGCCAATTTGTTTTGGTATGCAATGATGCATGCAGGCAATAACATAAGGACAATAGTCTGACACCAAAACTATGAAGTAAGGAATCAATACCTTGACCTGGCTGAATGAGTCAGTTTCACACATGTACCTGCTGCTCACTGCAATTCACAGCATTAATAGATTGACTACCTATTGTCTCAATTGTCTCCTGTTATGATGTGTTGGGGTCATGGACTAATTGTCAACACAGTGACACAGTATTTATGTTTTGGTTTAGCTGTGAGTGCACTGAGGTTGGTTAGTTTCACATTTACAGGATATGTCACTATTGGCTAGAGGGAGTCTTTATTTACAGACCAGTATCCTGACGTAATACTCTTTTCATGCAAATTTTACGAGTAGAATAGAGAGCTTCAAACTGACCTATGTGATACCCATCTACTTTAAATGTTAACTCACCTAACATTGTTGGTAAAACACCGTACACATTTTGCTGTGAATCTTGACTCAGTTTCTTGGCTCTATCCTGCCCAGCTTTTACCATTTTAATTATAATAATTATGTTGCAAGTCAAAAGAATTGCAAAGGGTAAAAATGGATCCACGGTTTCATAAAGTGCAGTTCTGACTTCTTTGAGAAAATAGTTCCACGCTGGATTCGTCGAACCTACAGAGAAATACATGCAGGTGGAATAGCAGATAGTTGACCAAGAGATATTGTCGGAAACAGATCCGATCGATTACTGTTAACAGTTTAGCACCATTCAATAGGGTTGGGCTCAAGATTCGCTGCATCGCCGAAGCATCGAATCACAGACAAACGAAGCAAGTCTCATTCTTTCTGGACTTGATGCTTAGAAAATGAGCCTTGGTAGATTACTTATTGTGCAAATGGTTTCGCTGAAGTATGTTCAGATCATTAGGTATCTAATACGGTGTATGTAACAATGCATGAAAACACTTATTTCGTCCCTGAATTTACTCAGAAAGTATTAAAGATTCTAATTTTGATAACATATTTCCTCTGGTCATGTGGTAAACGAATCATCGAAACAAATATCGAATCATCACAGCAAATATCCTAATCAGAAAATGAGACCCTGATTATACCTCTACCATCCAACAATCCAACAAATGAATTTCATGCTGAGCTAATGAGCTTATTGCGTGGTGCTAAACTTTTAAGAGTAATTTCATGATCTGAAGAAAATAATCGCATTAACTTAGAGCTCTGTTTGTCATCAGATGTTGATTTGAAAATACCTTTCAAGAGCCAAGGCTTTAGGCTTACAAATTGAATTATTGATGAATAATATAATAAGCGGAAAACTTTATCCGCCTATAATAATATTAATGTTATGTTCGTGTGTATGTCATGAAGAACTCCAACTAATATATTATATGAAATATTCCGATATTTATTTGTATGAAAAATAAAGCAGCCATTTGGCTTAACACCAACTTCGAAGAATGAGGAACGCTGGCACTTTAGAGGGCAGCACACAACAATTAACAAGTGAGTAAGTAGCTTTGTCATCTTTGCAATTTTGTTTATTTACTTTGTTGAATAGATTTTCCCAGAAACAGGGGTTTAACTTATTTTGACCTACTGTCTAGTCTCAGAATTCAGTATGCTACATCCTGATTTCACCTTGTCATCCCTTACTAATGGAAAACTCAAATTGTGTTTACAAACAAAGAGGCAAGAGGATAGCTTCCGAGACGCGACTTCCTTATGTTATCATTAACATACATATTAAGCATTACAAACAAAACAAATAGGAAATGTTACTCAATTTGCTTTCGCTCGTACAGACATGAGATCCCAGTGTTTCCGTCTTAAGTGGAGCTGCAAATGGGTGGCAGGGGCCAAACAAAGTTCAATTACTTGGTTATGAAAGAAAAATTTGAGACCTTCCGGCTTCTTACCTTTAATGGAGTTGCACTGATACACCGCGGTAGCGTTTTCATTAGCATTTGGTACTTCATTCAATGTATAGGCAAAAATGAATGGTATGTTTACAATGAGAACTCCAATTAATGCCAAAATAACGTGCATCTTGGCTTTGTGATGCGTTAGAATAATATTTGCTTTTAATGGTTTACAGATAGCAATACACCTTGCCACTGTCAATGCTGAAAAGAAACAAAACATAATACAGAATATATTTTTGTTTCATGCTATTTTTATAACCCGAAGGTATGGTTTAATTTGGTGATTACAAAACATGTTTAAAATAATGCATCAGGGAGCACAATATTTCAATGAGAAATGCAAGTTTGGAAACTATGTTAATGTCACCACTAAGCACAAAAAATAAAATCTTTTGAGACATCAACATTAAAGTTACAATTCAATTGCTCAGTTTCTGCCAGCAAAATGATCAAAATCGTGGCAAAGAGAAGAAAGAGAAGTGCAGTGTTCGTATAAGCCTTCAATGGAGATTGTATAATTCTTTTACACTTTATATCTTTGGAATTCATTGTGTCCCGCGAAAAGTAGAAATTAGTCTTGTGCTTGTGTTCCCATCGGAAGAAAAGAAGAAAAGCACACCCTTTCATTTTAACCAATGAGAGATTTTTGTAGCTGTGCCGACTGAAGGTCGGGTATATGAGGCTATTTTTTTCTGTTGGCGCAGCAAGTGCACATTGTATTTGGCAAGTAGCCTTACTAACGCATTGAGATTATGTTGTTGCCACACAACATGTCCTGTGCTCTTTATTTGCAGCAAAATCAAAGGATGAAATTCCTATCAGTTTTAGAACAATAGAAATTAAAAAGCATAGGGTGTAGTTCTTTTGTCTCCTATTTGTCGTGCACACTTCCAAATTTCAGGTGTTGCGTTCCATCAAACCAGTGGACAAAGTAACGCATTTGAAAATGTACTCCTGAAATGTTCCACTGAATCATTCCAATACAATGTTTACCCCAGAAGTAAGGGGAAAAGTGAAAATCGCATCCCTACATAATTAACTGATAAGACCTGAAGCTACAGATTATACGAAGTGAATGACGGAGAAATGCACATCATTACACAGAAATCGTATCTTATTATTTCCGTGTACTGAAGTCAGGGTGGAGGACCTAAATTTTGTAATGCCCAAGTAGCCGTATGCAATTTCACAATGACAGACTGGAAGTTCCATAGGCACAATGGTAAAATATAAGAACTGTCATTATGGAATTATATTTCTGATCATGATTATATCCAGTTTGGACCACTTTATACAATTGTTTTACATTATTTCAGAAAAATAAAGATGACAAGGCATAATTAAAAGACTACTCTATGTCTTCTCATTTACTTTTTTAGTAATATCCCAAGATGGCATAGATAATTGGTCCAAAAGTTGAAAATTCCCCTGACTCAAAATACATTTTATCATTGTGCCTATGGAACTTCAGGTCTGTTATTATGAAATTGCATACGACTACTTGGGCATTAAGAGATTTAGGTCCTCCGCCCTGACAGAGAGCACTATGACGTGTACGATTCGTAGATTTAGTTGTTATGTTGAACTTGTTGTTTTTGACCCGAAGTTGCTCATTATTCATCTGCTTCGCTAAATAACAAAAAATAGCAATAGCAGTTACTGTTTACATCTTTGCGTAGCTCTGTGTAAATGTCTGAGAAGCTTTTAGAGCGGTGTTTTATGATCATACAAAGTTATAAACGCAATAGTGATGTGATGTGAGTAATCACATGTGCAATCATCATCAAAACCCAATGACTGAATTTCTTTTGTTCACAAAATGGAAACCTATTATCACTTTTTTGCGGAAAGGGAAGAATGCTGCAAGTTACAACAGTGACTCAAATTATACCAAAGATAGTAATCTTACAATTTTTTGTTTTGCTATTTTTGATATAATTACTAAAATTTGGGGTTTTTTTAACCAGACATATTCAATTAGGCTAATTAGGAAAAAACTGATTTACCTCGAATGTGACACTTAACCTCGATAAATCCAGTCACGGACCCAAGTTCAGGAGCATTGCATTTATAATGGAACAGACGTGGCAAACCTCAAATTACAATAAGAGATAAAAACGATTTTCTTGTAAGGATGGTGTGTCCTCCGTCTCAGGTCATTCCTTACAATTTGCGAGCGTTTGGAAACAAAAGAACCTCCTCACACTGCTCTTCTTGCGAGACCACTTTTATTGTTTCTAGGGCCCGCTGATCCAGGAGGTGAAATCCAGACAAAGTCACAAGAAGTCCAAAATAGGGATAATTAGTAGCCCCCAAAATGGACTCTGGTCCAACAAAAACTAGAGTAAAATTAATTTAATGCTTGTATTAATAACGTTGTCTTTGTAGATGGCGGGACTGATGAGAAGAATCATATTTCCTGTTTGCAGAAGAGTGCACCAGGGGGCGTTGTCCGCATTCATCCCAAGAAACACATACTGCACAGCACAGGTGCGACATTATTATTTATTATATTTAACAAAAGCTTTTAAAAGGCTTAAAATAGCCAAATGATGCTTAGTATTATATTACACAACCGGTGGATCTCCATGATGATCTAACTGTGGTTTTATTGATATCACAACAGCACGCAATCAAGGTTTTTCTTATTATTTTTTTAAGTTGACATAATTAGGCTAATTTGCCTACTAAGGAAAGAAAGCCCACTCTACTAAAAAATAAACTTTACAGAAGCCATATGTTTCCCATCGATTTAATTTTGTTGCACTAATAATTAAAAATTAGTTTGAATAAAGAAGTTTGTATTGATCTTTTAGGCCACTATACCACCTTGAATTACAGTAAAGGAATGAGAAATTATACACAATTTCAATCAATTTTTAATTCTAAGCATTAATTGCCTTATTAATTAATTGTTAAAGTAAAACTTAAAGATCACTGCTCTGAAGAGAGTTTTTTTCGACTGAAAAATGAGCTTTCTTGGACGAAAAAATCTCTGACAGATATATCACTCATGATTTGTGCAATTGGAATGTTATTGTGCAGAGTCTGAAATGGACTTCATTTTATCTCTATGCTAACACGTCGGGAATTGATGTACATCTATGCCATCTATTAATTATTTCAACATAATCAAACATCAATTCAATTAGACATTGTCTCCATCTGCCTTATACACTTTCACATGTACATGTGGAGACCCTTAAAGAGCACACTGTGCTTTTCGCGTAAACATAAAATGATAAACTTTTCATGAGCTGTAGAAATTTCAGTTAAACAGATTTGAAAAGTCTCAAATCTTTAAAGTAATTGTACGTATGACATGACTTTCGGTATGACATGGTTATATTGGGTCACCCAAAAATGGATAACATTGCATTTTATAATTAAACTACTGGACTTATTGTCATTTAAAATCTATCCGTTTGGGCACACAAATTTGACGTCCAAATGAAGATGGGAATATAAACCCATATAAAGTGTTCAATGGTCCAC
>JBCAUI010520667.1:0-11915 GCA_038406195.1 Haplosyllis anthogorgicola | reverse complement strand
ACTCCCATACTATTCCAATACAAATTGTGAAGATGACCCGTCACTATCTATTTGAAATAAAAAGCCACTTCGCGACATTACGTTACATAACAAGAATCGGTCGATAAACAGCGCGTTTTCATAACCCAAAACGCAAGTGCATTCACAGTCCAACGCCACTCCTTTAGCGTTCGGCTCACGGCTTAACGTTCCATCTTGCGGGTTGGTGCGATAAGGACGGTGCGTTATTAACGCCGTTAAGGTTCATGAAATCCCGCTAGTACTACAATTAATGCGTTAGTAATAAATAGATCAAGTTCTGAGGCTGAAATGTCTGTCTACGGTCCTTCATTTTGGGAACAATAGGTACTTTTGTTCGCATCCAAGACCAGTAAACAAAAACGCTATCAGAAATTTTACCCCAGTACCTTATGGGAGCTCCCTTATGTGCCCTCATGTACACAATTGATACGATTTTTGTGTAATGGTTGGAATTCCATTATCTCCAAATGAAATCATTTCGAGGAGAGCCACAAACTTCGGCTTGAGTTTAAAATGGCCATTTGTACATCATATTGTGCGCATGGCATTTGACAGTAGCAACTTTGCATTGTTCTTGTAGACGTTACATATGCTGAAAACAGGGGTGTCCTTTTGCAAATTTATAGTTAAAAGTTAAAACTGGCAGGAGCATCAAATGCTTGTTTTTTTATCCTAGAGATATAGAGGAACAAAATAAAGGTAAAAGTGCATTAAAGTACATCAGTTTACCTTGCCGAGGTTAAGTTACACGTTTTACGTCTCCTTGTACGACTAAGATGAATTCTGAAATCACTTCACCGTAACACCGACGAGTAACTCGATAATGTTTCCTTCACTGCTCAGGTGAAACGTGGTGATATCTTGTGATGTATTTTTAACGCTGCATTAAAGTTTAAATGGGTACTTTTTAAAACTATCAGCGCGTTTTCATAAACTTAACGCCCATCCTTAACGCGTTAAGAGCGGTTTGTTACATGCAGCTCGTTTTCAAAAACTTAATTCACATCCATAATGCAACAAAAAGTAGCGTTATGTTGGTTTATTACGTAATGGTACCAGACCAGCGTTCTGTTATAAACCAACATACAACATTTAACACTTGTTGTTATGTTAAAGGATGGGCGTTAAGTTTATGAAAACGAGCTGTGTGTTAGGTGTATTTTTCTAAATCACGTATAGGGCGGAGAAAACGTGTAATTAAACCTCGCTGTTGCCTATCTGCATCCTGAAACCCTACACGTGCTCAGAGAGAAAAAATAACATGGTCCCTTTAATTTGTTCCTCTACTGCGATCAGGTGACAGTCGGACTGATCTCAGTTGAAAGCAGAGGAAGGGAACTTCCTTTGAGACGTACGGACAGATGGAACTCGATCCAGCAGTGGCCTGGGGGCTGCAGGGACAGAAGACGGGGAGGGAGGGGCAAGGTCTCGGGGAAGGGGAAGGGGGGGGGGGCAGGTCCGTGAAAAGGGCATCGGGTGGGAGTCACTGTAACATGACCTTGTACGAGTTTCACATAATGTTATCAGTTTGTTAAATTATACTGTTAATAGTATCGATAATGCAACACTTAGAGCGAACTGTAATGCTGTGGTCAACAACAAGCACGTGTAACAGCTTTTAAATGACCCTGTTGTAAAGTGAACAGGGTCAGTCTCTACCTGTGACATGAGTGACCCTGGCCATGTTAACTATTGGTATCAACAACCGCGTTCTGCCTGATCGAACTAAATCTAATGCATGCGACAAAACCCAATAATGAGTAGAGTACATACCGTAAAAAAAAATTGAAAAATAACATGATTTCATTTGAGTACTAATATCAGGTGGGGGTAATACAATTCAGATCATGAAATAACTATTAAAAGTTTGAGGCCCCGCAACAATCGAATTTCATGCTAAGCCCATTATCTCTGCATGAAATTCGGTTGTTGCGGGCCGCTTAACTTTTGATAGTTATTTCATGATCTGCAGATCGTGAAAGCCAATTGAAAATTTCATGCCGAGTTATTGAAATTCGGACGTTAACTTTTAATAGTAATTTCACGATCTGATGGTTCATGCCTTACAAATCATGAAATTCCTATCAATTTAGAAACGTTAAGAACAAAAGAGAAAACAAGATAATTCCATACTGTGCTTTTGATGTTCTATTGTTTCAAAACTGATAGAAATTTCATGATTTGAACTTGCATTTATCTAGAATAGTAGTAAGTGTTGCCATTTGAGGATAAGCGAGGAATAAGCGAAGGTTTCAAGTAAATCTTTGGTCTCAACATTTACGCAGTGATATTACACTTGAACAAAGATGGGTAACGTCTAAAAGCTAGGGACACTGGCTGTAAGCAGCCATATTATATATCTGTGGGTTTCAGGCTGAGATAGAGTTACACAAAGTACTTTCTTTGTAATACATTTCCTAATCACTATAAGATCATATCAGATCACAGGCAAAAACCCCACAAAAGAAAGTCTTATTAGAATCTAAAGCATCTCCGCCATGGTTCATGTTACCACAGATATAACACGACTGTCCGACCCCTCCAGCAAAACTAGATTCGACTGCGGGTAGACAATGCTGTGTTTTTGATACCTGACCCAGGTACATATTAAGATGGGCTTTGTTTCCTATAATATCAAGTCTTTTAACTAGACCCACCAGCTATACGTATGTCATATTACCAGATCATCTTACCTCTGTCGTCTTTTTTAAAGTTCTAAATAAGGGCTATCCAATAAGTGACTTTCAGGTTCTATATTTTTATTGCCTGGAACGAAACAATCTCATTCCATCGAATAAAAATTTGACACTAACTGGTCTTCAGCCTGAAATGGCGATAGTCACCATCAAAATGGAAAAGAAATGAACAATTATTTACGCTGTCACATTAAACGTTTTCTGTTATGTTCATCATAATGTAATGACATTAGAAACAGCGTTTTCATTCCATAGGCGGCAATTAAACAATTTCAATTGTCCCAAAAAGAGTCTGTTTGGCTGAATATCAACCCGAGTAATGTCTAAAATTATGTTAGATTATGTCATGTTACGCATCTTATGTTATGTTATGTAACAATCAAGTCTTTTCCCTAATCGTTTGATCTATTCTCAATTCATTTTCCTTTACCACATAGAATCAATAATAAAAGGTAAAAAAAAAAAAGTCCACCTTAAATAAAGCGAGAGGAGAAACTGATCCCATAGTTCCTATTCGACTCAGTGTTTTCCGTGGCTCGGCTCGGATGAACGGGTACTTTTGTTCTACCCACCATTACAGCCGCTTTGATACTTCTCCCTTTATGAAAGAAGCGTGTCCGGTTACAAATGCACTTCCCGTAAGATGCCTATCCAGTCGTGTGTTTTACCGTCATTTGCAATTCTGATGATCTGTGTGTGTGTTAGATGACACTGGCATTCATCAAAACTGTCATTATTCAGCAATACTTGTTCGCTATGTGATCTATATGCTCATACATTGTGTACAGAGTATCTCTGTCTTTTTGCGTGTGCCGTTTTATGTGTAAATAAAGCGCATGTCCGAATTTACTGATATACGGCAGTGTCCTTTCTCGGATAAGACATTCATGTTTGGAACAATCTAAATTCATTGGCGGATCCAGGATTTCCCGTAAGGGGGGGGGGCGCCCAGCCCGTAGGGGGCGGGGCAACCCAAATTTCACCTATTTTCGCCCAAAAATCAAGAAAAACTGCATGAAAATGAAGAAAATGTTGGCCGTACGGGGGGGGGAGCCGCCTCCTGCTCCCCCTAGATCCGCCGATGAAATTTATGCATTTTTATTCGTTTACATGAGCAAATTCCATTAGTTTGCATCCACAGAATGTCGCATCGTGTTTTTAACTTCTTGGTAATAACACTGCATGGAATTCTATTGTTCTGTGTCAACATCTAAGTGCAAATTACACAATAGTTTATGCCAATATGGAGTCTTACTTTTCAAAAGTATATAAATTCTATGCATTTATATCTACAAATGCAAAGCAGACTTTTGTGAATATTGCTCAAATGGTACCTTAGAAGTTCTATGAGTATTTTGTCAACTTCAAGATATTCTACATACAACAGTCATGCCTGTATGTTTATTCGCCTACGTTGTAACGAGACACGGGTAAGTCTATTTTCAACAGGTTTGCATAGGAAGCATGCAGGAAAGTTGGTGACATGATTTTCTGATTCTATTGAATGAAAAATCAAACGTAAGTGGTCTTCAGCCTAAAAAAACTTACGGTAATCATCAAAGTACATCATTGTCAAAAGTTTAAACGAAGACTGATGAAGCCATGAAAATAGAAACCAAGAGATGAAACGAAAAATTCTTTTGTTACGTTCTAAGTTATAACGTCATATTATGACTTAATGACGTTAGAAATTATGTTTTGATTAGATACAGACGGCAACTGAACAATTGTAAACTCGTAAATTTTAACCGAACGTTACTCTGGCCTGTAAAGGGCTGCACGCGTTACTACTTACAGCATCTTTAAACCGAGACTGCTTACCGCTAAGAATCATCGCATGATGTGTATTTGCGTGCAATAACCGCAAATATTCTTAGCTGCGCTCACAGTTGTTTCAAGCTCTCGCGCATGAAATATCTCTGCACGGCTCTTCATTTTGGAAACAATAGGTGCTTTTGTTCGAGTGAAAGACACAGAGAGGACTTCTATTGTCGTAAAATTGAAACAGTTTCAAGCTTGTGATGGGGGTAAAATTCTCTCAAGTCAACAAAGATTATATATGTTTTATTATTAACATCTGTAACAGGCTATTTTAAGTTTTCCATATATATAGAAACAAG
The DNA here is from genome assembly GCA_038406195.1 of Haplosyllis anthogorgicola. Taxonomy (NCBI): domain Eukaryota; kingdom Metazoa; phylum Annelida; class Polychaeta; order Phyllodocida; family Syllidae; genus Haplosyllis; species Haplosyllis anthogorgicola. Next base: position 7,078 of record JBCAUI010520667.1, on the reverse strand, counting down.
CTCTTTTCTCAAAAGGCGTCTCTTTCAATTGAACATTATGTATGTAAACCGATATCATTGGATGCGAGCACAATGTTAAATTGAATTTAATATGCGGATCGAACACAAAAGGTTCGCGCTATATCCTGATATTTTATTGTTCGTATATCACATCCTGGTCAGGTCTGTCTCAGGTTACCTGTTCTACTGTTTCATAAAACAGTGAAATTCAAACGAAACATGAACAAGTTCTAAACTTTCGCCTGAACTTTAACCGGAAGCAGTCTCCCATTGTTAAGCTATGTAATGTATACCGTATTTATTCGAATTGAAGCACCCCTCGGTAATAGAAGCACCCCCTGTTTTGGAAGGACATAAAATAAATATCGGTAGACAGTTTTGTCATATGCCACCAAAACCTTACGAAAACTTTTGGGTGACAGAAATGTTTAATATGTCCTGGACTCACTAGCTTATAATATAAGACCCCTTCACATCAGAATTGGTCCTTTCGTTTTTTTAAAAGAAGCACCCTCTCAAAATTTGGTCATAGCATCGGGTGCTTCTTTTCGAATCAGTACGGTGTACCAAAACAGGGTATTACTGAAATTACAAATTGTCGCTTTTTGGACCCATGCCATGCTGGTGGAGTGTGAATTTCCACTGGTTCAAAACCGATAATATTCTCGTCATCTGTTTAAAACGTAAGTATAACAAGAATTTAAATACACTGGAACTTACTTTAACCACACCTGTGTTGAACATCATGTCTTTTTACGACACCTTTCACCGTAGACAACGTCGTTAAGACAAGTTTAAATGCCGCTGTCTTGGGCGACACCCTGCCTTTTACGACACTTTTTGAAGGGAAAAGTTCAGTGCCGCTCAAGACAAGTTCTACTGCAGTCTCAAAATACGCTTGTTCCACCAAATATTCGAACTGACAAATGCTACACAAGCTGTGAATGCCTGGTTTGAGATTCTAACTTACATCTTGGTCGAATCCCTGACGGCCGAGAATCTTGGAGAAGGTTTTCTTGGACACCCAATGCTTGGTATTGTGTTTCTTGTGTTGAACATGCACGGTTCTTGTGTTTACCTACACTTCACAAACACACACAACAATAGGCACCATGAATCAGGTATCATGTCATGGGGTGCATTAAAGTATTCGTTTTACACGTATAAAGTTACACGCCTTTTCAAAATCTCGTTTATATGGTTATAATGTCGTGTCCCTATCGCGTGTCTCAAAAGACTATGAATTGGGCCATATTTTCTTGTTACATAAAACTTTGGCTCAGTATTGCGCCGCAGTAAACAAAAATAAACAATGCTTCAAAATACAAGATGCACATTGGGTATATTGCTTGTCAGGTGCTGCACCCCTCAGTGTGACGGAAACCTGAGAAACCAATGTCCCAGCTCCTGAAATTCAGAACATATGAGAGAACAAAAGAATTCCACACTGTGCTTTTGATGTGTTGTTTCGAAAGCTTCGAATTTTCACCTTCTGATTAGCTTGCTGCTGAAAGTCAAACTTGTCATCACGATCTTTATTCTCGTGATAGTATTCATAACGCAAAACGCGTATTTTAATGGAGTTGATCATCAGGTGCTGCTGAATAACTTGGCGGCCGTCAAAGGAACTGTAATCTATTTAGTATTGCAATTCAGCATGCCATTACGAAAAATATAACACATTATTTGTGGCCTCCGAGGAAACTCCTTCCGTTCTCTTGTGCCTGTTGTTGCAAGGTCCAACACATGGTGTATTTTTCATGATGACATAATGAATTGTAAAAGTAAGGTTAAAGACCTAAGTATCTGCCGTAAGTAAATCTCTGATTTCAAAGAGCGATGGGCAATGTAATTCAACAAATTAAGGCCATAAGATAACCTTACAATGTAACAAGGTGTCACGTCTCCATCTGGACAATCTGATTATATGAACGTATCCAAGTCGTGTACCACGGAATCGTCAACAATTTAAAACAAACATTGTGACGGGCCAGACAATTCAGACGTTATAACAATAGGTAAAGAGAAATATAAGTAACATAATATACATAACGTGACGACCAATGTGACCCTGTACGCCTGTATACATGCAGGAATGATTGTTTGGTATTTATTTGTATGTATTCTGTGTCCTTTATTCCGAGTTCCTTAACCGTGGATTATCACCTATTGGCCATTTGAAACACGAACACGAAACACGAACAAAAGACGGAGGAAATTCCAGTGGAATTCAGAACAATTTCATATCACGTTTTTGATCTACTCGTGCCAGTAACATTCCAAATTTAAAAAGTTATGTTTGAAGTCATCATTTTCTAAATAAAATATAACAATTCAAGTAATATTGTTCGATTAAAGTTCTGTGGCCAGTGCACAATTAGACAGTGATGAAGCCACTTTCAAAAGTAGAAGCCACTTCACTAAGATGAATAAAGCTTTGTTTAAAGAAGCTAACAATTAGTAGAAAGAAGGAAAAAAGGACTAGTGTATTTAAAATGCTATACTTTGTTGAGAAAATTATAATGGTATGCTTAAATTTTAAAATTGGAACTCGGTTCTGGATCAAGGTTCACCATATTCTTGACCCAGGATGACTCGGTTAAAGTCTGACCCTGTTTGACCTGGTTAACCGGGTGACCTTGACATCTCTAGTCAGTAGCCAGAAGATTCTGGGCGTTTTTTTAAACAATATTTGAGTTATTCCGTGTTTGGGGATGACGGCTGTAATTGTGTGAAATTTGTTCTCAGATATAGACGATGTTTGAACTTATGATTCTAATTCTATTGTTGTATTTGAGTTTATTTGTAGGTTCTTAATCCAAATATATTTTTCACTTTTCAATTTCGCGGCCAGAAACTTCTAGATATTAACTGTAAATAAGACCACCTGTGTTTTTTGGGTTTTTTTGTAATGGTTTGTACTCACTGAGTGACGCATTCAGTTTATTGTAGATATAAGCTGCTACTTACCTACAAAATGAAAAAGACACTGTGATACTAACTGGATATTAATGTGACAACTCTATTAACATGCAGAAAAAGAAATTCCCACAGAATTCACGACAATTTCATATAATTTTGTGCATTCTTCCCGGGATTTCATTATTTCGAAATTAATAACGTTTCCATAACCTGTATAATTGCATATTTGTAATGTCAGATCAAGAAGATCCCTGCAATAACTTTTTTTCTGTCTCTAATGAGACATAAGTGCGAGTCTTATCGTTAAATAAACTGTAGATTTCATTGGCGGATCTAGGGGGGGCGCTGCCAGCGTGCGCCCCCCCAATGGCCCAAATTTTCTTCGTTGTCATGCACTTTCCGCTAAATTTTGGGCGAAAATAGGGGTGGCACCCCCCCCCCCAACGGACCGGGCGCCCCCCACCACGGGAAATCCTGGATCCGCCCCTGGATTTGTATCTGGATTGTATGAAACAAAGAAACGTGGAAACAGAAACTGATACCTGCAACCTGATGTTTGCGGGACAATAAAACCATGGTTTATTTTTAAGCCAATAAACCATAAATCCCAAACACTTTTTAACTTATTTTTACAAACTTGTAGAGTAATATAATTCACTTGCAGAATTCTAGTGTGTCATTATCACTCTTGCCGAAGTGAAAGTCCTTGTTCTTGAACAACAGTGAAACTGGATACGAATCAACAAAGATATCAATAGCGCGCTCACGTATCGGTTTCGGCCAAGATCAAGTTCTAAGTGACTTGTGTTCAGGTGGGATCAAGTTGTTAACTCGATTCAGGTGAAACCTTACAGACAGTACTAACTGGTTCACCCGCTTTTCGGCCCAGGTAAAACCGACTGGCTTGTTCAACCGCTTTTCGCTAAGTTCTGTCCTGTTACAAGGATCGCGTAAAATAACCAGTCTTGGCCTTTGTAGCTGTCGGGAACTTGCAGTGTGGTTCCTATTTGAGGTACATGACGCGAGGTCCGTTTGGAGCCACTGGTACTCGCATTATGGGTTCCAGGCACCACGAATGCTCTAACCATCGACCGTCAGAAACAATTTTTCAAATAAGTTATCCCGATCACTCGTGGATATATCTTGATCTGCGCTCATTAAAAATTTCCAAAATTAGTATTCTTTTAGAATCAAGCACTAGCGAGCTTTTAGGAAAACGAAACCATGGCAATTAAGCAACACAAAGCCCTCTCATGTAAATAGTTGTTCCAGCAGCACCTTGGTCCCGTTACATGTAGACGACTCGTCCCAAGTCCCCATTCGGAGTATCGAGTTTACACTCGGTATCGTATTAAACACCGTGTTGATGCCATGTGACTGTATCAAGTGTGATAGATACAGGTGTGAATCCATATCAGTGTATCAATGACACATGAGGTGTGAAACCCTAGATCTGCCGAGAGCCTTTTTAGGTCGCCAAGAAACGCAGTAAAGGCGTAAAAAGCTCTCTGTCTGAATTTCTAACGTGGTTTAAAACTTTTACCCCCTGGCAGAGAACTCACCCAACCTTGGTGTCAGCCATCATCTTATGAGACAAACATTCTACCTACATCCAAAGCTCTCTGTCTTAATTTCTAAGGTGGGTTTAAACTTTTACCCCCTGGCAGAGAACTCACCCAACCTTGGTGTCAGCCATCATCCACTCCACATTTGTCAGGTTAGAATTTGGTGACGCTGTCATTTACTGAGACATTGCCCAATGTCTCTAGCTCTGTCCGAGGAATAGAACCCGGGCTAGGAGCGCTTCAAACTAACCACTACAGCACAACCGAACTCAAAATATTTTCTGCATATCAGAGCAACCTGAAGATACTGAAATATGAGAATCGTCAAGAATAAATTACACTTCCTGCTCGTGAACCTTATTGAATTTCTCAAACTACTACTATCCGTAAAATCCGATCTTCGGCTGCGTACAGATTATTAACTAACTAAGATTTGCGTATCATGTGACGATACAGTCGGTGTTACGTTAAATAGCCGGATTATGAGGCTTCCACCGTATTATGTATCATCCTCACCTGAACCAGCCACGTTTGTACGCTCTGTGAGGTGACCAGGCTAATTGTGCCTTAGGTGAAGGAAATAGCATCCCTCGTCACCGCAAATTGTCATATACATGTACACATGTGCCACGTGCTTTACTTCGCATTGTCACACACTCTAATATGACAGTCTGCCTGGAGGCCATTCAACTGTCACAGGTTGTCACATTACAGTCTGCCTGCCGGTCAACTAGAGTCTTGCGTGAATTGACCGCTTCAGATATCACACTTTACAGTAATGACTGCTTACACTATACAAAACAATATTAATTCCAGCTGTACAACTCCTGAGCTATCGCCCCTTGCCTCTTTCAAAGTGAACTTTTATTGATGACAAAGTGCGAACAACTTATGAACAGCTCTTCAGTTTCAACTGGATTGATTACCCCTCTTTATTTACTTTTTAATAAGGACGCATGCTCAAATATTCGTACCTTTCAATTTTGCTTCTTCTGTAATGACTCGTGAGTTTTCTCTGCGCATGCACAGTACGGAGATGTTTCTATCTTACTTGAGGGTCGCCTCACAAATTAGATGGATAAATATCAATACATCACTTACATATGTATACGCAAGCTCACAGTAGTGCTTCAGGAGCATATTCATACACCAGCTGGCTAAATTATGATCCATTTTCTGTTCACGCGAAAAGCAGTGTGCTCTTTAAGGGTCTCCCATAGCCAGCATGTATGTGTATAAAAGTATATAAGGCAGATGGAGACAATGTCTAATTGAATTGATTAGGGTGAAACAATTAATAGATGGCATAGACATACATCTATATCTGACGCATTTACATAGAGACAAAATGAAGACCATTTAGCCAGCTGATACAATATACGTATGTCGCCTGGTCCTGCCGTGGCAACGAGACTAGACACTTACATACGTCGAAATGTTACAACATACAGTGAAATGTCTATTTTATGACCATCGAGTTTTGAGACCTCCTGTCATCAGTGACCGGACATCACATGGCCGAGGGTGAATTTTTCATGTAGATCAACCTGTGTTGTAAGAACACCCGTTCTTTACGCCCATACATAATGGTCCCAAAGGCTGTTCGTAACTGACAGGTTTCACTGTAGCATTTTTCCTACAATCCTGCATATTACCAAATTGACGAACATTGCGCCTCAAATGGCATTCTCCTTGAAACGTTCCTCGGGCAGTTTTTGCACTTATGACAGACAGACAAACAGGCAAACTGACAGACTCATCTGTGTACTTTTAAATGCGGTTAACTAGTTTTGGACAGAGAGTACAGATTTAGAATTTCGATTGATGTAACTGAAATAGGCAGCGCTTGAAGCTAGCTTGGTGTAATTAATATGTCTACGGGGGTAGGTCTACAGTTCCATGTTAAGCTCAATCATTACTGTGCAGTTCAGTAGAAAGCGTACGGAGCAGTGCGCTCTGACTGGGAACTGAAAGGGTAATGTGACTTTTAGACCGTCCTTAAATCTTCGTAGTGCCCTTAAGGTAATAACATGAAAAGGTAGAAAATGATCTGGGATCTTTCTGTTATCCATACTACACGTGTAGGATAAAAGGCTTGAATTAAAAGGCTTGCAATACGTTTCACAGCAATACCGGATATTCCTGATGCAGTTTGACATGAAGTACAGTTATCGATCTCTCTTCTTCTAAACCACCGATTGCGCCTTGTATGTAATAACTTGTAACACGTAATATTGACCCCCTCAGTGACCCACATCACCCGTTTGATCCCTCACTAATAACAGACTGGTGGTGGACGTGTAACATGGCCGGCGACCCCTCCTCTCACCATCGACTGCAGGAATTCACCTCGGATGGGAGGCAACGTCTCTGTCAATCATAACGGGCGTAGAAACTAAAAACCTTCATTTCCCAGACCGTACACAGTTTCACTTTCCATTATAACTGCCTCAAATTTCGTCTCAGCCCTTCCGATACGGAAAACGCGAAGTTGCGCATACGAAGTGTAAGGCCTTTTTGTCTATCGAATGAAATTCGATAAGACTATGTGGTTATCTTGCTGGGAAACTGACCATCAATTCAACACAGTT
>JBCAUI010520656.1:0-11915 GCA_038406195.1 Haplosyllis anthogorgicola | reverse complement strand
TCGATATGCTCGTGGCAGAAGGCAAGAGGGTCATGAAGTATAAGGAAAGAAACAGTGCTTTGAAGGAAGATAATTATATGCTGAGAAATGAGATTGAAAGACTGAAACAGCAAAATGGTTTGCTAAGGAGTCAGAAGAGGAAATGTCAGAACTTTCCAAAGTCAAAGACTTGTAGAATATGTGGAAAGAAGACAGGGCTGACTAACTCGATGAACTATAAAACGCATATGCGTACCCATAAAATAAATAAAATAAATAAAAAATAACCGACTATGGAGGCCGGGTTTGTAATGTGCTCTGCTCATTGTCTCGTTAATTTATTTTTCGTATTTATTTGTAACCTATGTCCCACATGATTGTCACAGTGGGGGTGGGTTATCTGATTAGGCTGCTGAATTTTTCAATTCATGTTTATTAGATTGGTAAAGCCTGGGTGATGCTTTCGATCTATCCGTCTGTGAACGTCAGGCCTTTCTTAAAGCCTTTTTTGATGGTAACCAAGGGATTCCCTTCTCCATCTAGATGTTTCTTAATTATTTCACCTGCTCAATTAGGCAGACTTGGTAGATTATGGAAAATAGGCAGGGAATTAACGCTTTTATCAGTCAAATATATGACTGGTAATGGTCAATGATTTATTTTAAATTCTTACTAAATTTAGTTCTTTTTAAGTCACTAGTGTCAATCATGTAAAGAATATGATAAAATTTCCCTGCCGAATCTACCAACTCTTCCCGATTCGTCTAACTACTGACAAAACATCGTGTTTTCATTTGTTTAAATTTACTATAATTAATCCTGAAATCACTATCACCGTGATAGAACTGACCTTTTTTAACTCCTTTTTGTGTAGCTATTTCTTAACATCAATAGGACTAAAATCCATCAGGGAAAACCGCTATTTATATCTCAGGTCGTGAAAATCATCGTTTAGTTTCCTGTTTGACATTGTAAAGCATCGACAATGCTATCGCAGAAAGTTACACTGAAGCTAAACAGGATTTAGACTGTCAACCTTAGTCTGTGCTTAGTTACTAGTGTGCTTGTTTTCAGATCATTCAGGATTTCCGCATCCCAAAAAACCGTCTTGAAGGATTTCCCTTTGATTTTTCTAATTCAACATTGAAAGTAAACGTAATATGTAATCATAGTTCAGTGCACAGAGTAATGAAGAAAGAAGGTAGATGCTTGTTGGTACGTGTCAAAACGAACACACACCTACACAACCTGATGTGGATTAGGCCTTTTTTTTTAATCATTTGGATTACATTGCACTTTCAGGACTTTCAAAGTGCGGCGATCGGAAAAAAAATAAAAATAAAAATTGAACTTGGTACCAAGAAAGCCAAACTGTTTATAAATATTGATAAAATATTTAATATCTCTCAATCGTCTCCTGACAAAACTCGTTACAATGCAAAAATCTTGCCATGCACAACATGTTTCAACCTCAAATGAGGTTTGTTTTTTTTGAAATTTCGATTTCAAAGTGCGGCGGGAAATGTAATCCAAACAATTAAATAAAAAAAGCCTGATATATGCCCTCGAAGTTTAACAGAATGTGCGAGGTAGAGGTAAAACCATCGGTTTGACATGATCTTACACAGAACAGTTCATTCTTATAAATACAGGCAGGGGCTGGAGGGCAATATGTAAATGTTTGATACGGCAGTCAATAGACAACTTTTTATACATAGAAACCTGGAAAAAATCATAAAATCCAACCAACAATATGTCTTTGCATGATAAGCAAGCAGGTGTCTTTAGCAAGACCTAAAACTTTTGGCAAGAATTTATAGATCTTATTAAATGTAAGATTTAAAATTGCCTGGGGCTAAAATGTACCCTCTTTTTCATGTTATCCATGACATTTCTTTGTTATAATGTTCCATATTTTCCCACAAACGCGTTGCATTGAAACCCCTAATTAGGTGTGTATTTGCTTATGATACCTTGGTCTACCATTAAATCAGCATTACCAGACTTGTAATATATGACATGGCTTAACTCCCTTTCATGGTACTTTTTCAAAGGAATTGTAAAATTATCTGCCATAAAATATATGCCACTTCAGAGATTAAAAGTTCCTATTTGTTTGCAGTGTATAATTGTTCTATTCCCCATTGTTTTTCGTATGAAAATAAAGCGCCTACCATCCAGCTGTGCGCTTATTGTGCCACCAAGACATATCAGCCTTTGATACAGATAGCAAACTTGTGGATGTCTACGGTAATTTTGTGGTATTTGCTTTGCTTGTGGTCGTCTGTCCGCAAAGAGAGTGATTATGACACCTAGGAATTGTTAAAATTACATTGTGCAAATTGTTTGAAGTCCAAATCTATGGCGGTTTTGAGTTGAAACAGTAAAAATACTATATGTAAGAGGATAAAGACAAATTTACTGAAGAGTCATTTAAGTGATAAACATTAGAGGCACATTTGTATTTGCCTTTTAATTGAAATCCTGTTGTTAAGAGGATACATGGTTGTGAATGTTGAAGTGGAAATATTGTAGCTAACTTTACTTGTTTGCACTTTGGTAAATAAACATCATGGTGAGTTGTCTTTGAATTTTACAACTTTGTTTCTCAATGCTACACTGAATGCAGTGCATGTGCAAAGAAGATATTTCAGTACTGCCAATGGAAGGTATAACATGTGGCATGGACTTGAACTGTAATGACAGAGTCTTTATGTTTGGTACAAATATGGTGCTATCTTCGGACAAGATATGAAATTGGCTCAAAAAGGATCCTGTTCAGCAATGACCATTTTCACGTGAGCATTATTCTAGCCTGAATGATAGGATACTGGTATTATAATGGACCAATTCTCAACATCACCTAAACAGGTTATTATCGAGCCTTCAATGAGGCTACTTCAGTGCAATATTAGCTCCTTCCCTGGTTCAGTGCAACTGGTCAACTGTGTCACAGTTTAAGTTTGAAAATAAAAAATGCTCATAATTTGGAAAAGCATTGTTATATACCCAACAGAGAAATGCAGTATGCAAGAAGATTTAAACCCTGTCAGCACTTTTGAAAAAACTAAGAACTTAATTGAAGCTAAGAATCTGCTTTGATTTTTATCAGTAAAAGAATACTTTTTTAAGGACTGATGAAATGCTTGGTGAAACAGTAAGTGAATTGACGGGATTAAGCTTTTGCAATTTAATACATCCCCATGCATTGTTAGGTATACGAAGGCTACTGCACTAATTTACACATTGTGTTTACTACCGTTATAGCTTTAACTTGATGCATATCTCAGATCTCAAATTTGTGAAGGAATGTATGAAATTTCGAAAAGGGTGCCTAACAATTGACATCATTCAGTTGGTTGTCTTAATTAGGCTATATGTTGAAAAAGAGGTGCAAAGGTCAATTTTACTGAATGAAGCGAAGGTCTTTCAAAGTTCAATTGAAAGGTCTATATGTCCATTTGAGCCATTTCCAACAGAATAACTTTATTTTATATGTGAAATCAATTAATGTTTGATCACAAGCAACCCGTATTGATCCCTATATCCGCAAAGATCACACGCACATTTATTAAGTAATCCGTTAATTCCAGCAAATTTTGACCGATTGTTTATTGTGTATTTTTGCAGGTGTGCCATCACAGTGACTGTCAGGATAAGAACAATCATAGACCACTTATGCTGTGTGAAGACTGTGATACCCAGATTCACAATCAACCAGAAAATACTGGACATTTACGATTCGATGTCTTACCAAAGAAAGGTAAGACATTCCTGCCAATTTCTCAAATCTGGATTAATATCAAAGGATATATCACAGGATAAATAAATACTTATGGTTCGACTCATCTGGGGTAAGGAAAAAGTATACAAGAGACCTGCTCAATTTGTAATAATTATAAATTCAGCACTAAGGTCACTGATAATGCAATAGCACGTAATATGGCTTAATCACGAATATAACTGATTTCTGGGAAATCCAAAACAACATAAATGTTCTCAAATGTCATAGTCATAAATCTGTTTGAAACATTTTTGTTCAGTGACCTAATCTTTATACCTGTAAAATCATATCATTAACAATATGTACATAACATAAAATCCACATTCGATGATTATAGATAACTGAGATGATTATAGATAACTGAGATATAAAGTGGAACAAGAGAAAGTTTAAGAATCTGTATACGTAAAATCTAGGTCTAAACATTTTAAGTCATTAAGTCAGATGGATAACTTTATCATCTTTTTTTTCAAATGCATACGTGTAAATTACAAACATAAGTCAAATTAATATTGGCACGTAACAAAATTGGAAGAACAAATAATCGAATGACTTTTTAAAAACTTGTCTGGGAGACGTGCACTCACATTTGGGACAGAGATAGACAGGTAGCATTATGTGGGATTATGTTTTGGATTTTGTTTATGACAAGATCTTGCGGATAATCTGAAAGCAAACAGTGATTGACCGCCCGCCTGTCCACCGTGTGGATAGATAGAGTTATAAATATTTAACTTTTGGATTTAACACCCAGTGCGCTGAATAATGCGCTGAATAATAATTTGTTCACATGGTTTATTCCAATCAAAGGGTTTAGCTTTGAAATTAATAAAAAAAAGGGGACTAAATTTAAGGGATAGAGTATATTAAGTGCAAGGTGTATAAAAATTTGACCTGGAGAGTAACGACTGTCAAATAGGTAACCAAATATGGAAACATTACGGATGCTAAGATAGTACTCGTTTTTTACTTTTTGGGTGAGAGCAAAGTTAAGGTTAGTGTTGACAAGTGTCATTTTTCTGATAAAGTACCAAATTTGAACGAAATGGGTTCATACAAGTAACCAAAGGCTGGAGATCCAAGACATTTATCTTAAATGCTCGAATGGTTACATCCTTATTCGTGGCTAAAGGTTAAAATGAAAAACTCTTAAATTTTAGTGCATTTTATAATTTGTAGTGCAAAATAGGGTATAAATTAATAGTTGGTGATTATTATAAAAGGACATTATTTATGATCAATGTCTCTTATACCCATGAAAAGAGTATGAAAAGCTAATTAGACAAACAACAACAAACAACACGAACTAGTATCGAAATATTGTTGAAAATGACGATTATTAAATGTAGACCACATGTAAAATAATAATATTTGAATTAAATTTAACATTGTACATTAATTTTTACCACAATGCCACATAAAATCTTAACCAAAAATGTGAAAACACCACCTTCAATTTTTCAAATTGTGCTGCAATAAAATAAATATGAGTTATAAATTGACAGATATGTTCCTGTGACTTGATGAACTCAACTTTCCACACTACAAATGTTACATAATATATATTGAATAGATTAACAGTAGGGCTATGTTTAAGAAGGTATTGAACTAAAAAAGAAAACAATTCAGGTTATTAAAAGTAAGCAATACATTGGTAAACGTATATTGCTGAGAAATTTACACGAATCACACCCTAGATGTATAGCTTTCTTGACGCCGACTGTCAGCATTTAGTCGGTAGATCACTTATAAACGTGAGCAACTTATTTTTTTAAATCTCAAAGACCTGTTTAAAATCCCGAAGGCATTCTTAATTTTCATCGTCATTAAAAGGCATTACATCGCGTTGAATATGCTATTGTTAAAGCTGGTAATCTAGCTGCGGATTATCTTTGCGCGTTTAAACATTTGATCTTTGCTGCAGAAGGTACCCTGAACAGATTAACTTCCACCCGATCCCTGCCGGGTATGGTCAACCAGGACGGTGTCAGTGACGAGGAGATCATAACACCAAAACCCAGCAACAAGCTCAGCAACAGTACACCGGACATACTAGAGCCTCCCGACGGAGGGGGAGGAGGACCAGGCGGCGGCGAGGAAGGGACGGATGCTCCAGACGGGCTTCTCAACGAGGACAGACTGAGACCTCCATCCAGAGCAGAACAGGATCACAGCGGATCAGTCACTCCGGAGGAAATGTAAGATTGTGTTTCCGTTTTATTCCTTGGTGACAAGACACCTCAGGCTAAAGTCCTGACAGAAAAATAAGCTTTTCAGTATTGCTGTAGATTATTATTAAATATTTCACCAAAAAATAATTTGCCTTGGATTCATCTCAGTTAACTGATTATTTTCAGTAGGTCAGGGTTTAAAAGACCCAAACAGTAATACTTTTTTCTGTACATAAGCTATGACCTAACGTACTATTTCGGACAAGCACTGTTAACTTTGTGGGTTAAATTTAAACTTGTTCACCTTTTTGGCACGATTTCCATATTTGTTTTATCATACATACCAACATAGTTGACCTCTTGTTTTGTAATAACCAAAATTGTTGAAAATACAAGTAACATGCAAAACGACAACTGACCTACCACAATTTATTTGTTTTCTAATAAATTTATAATAAAAAGCCATAACAGAATGAATGACGCTTGTGAGATCTGAATATTTGTCCATAATCTCAACATAACTTGGCTGAAGTAAAATTGTTTGTGACGATTTAATCGTAAATATATTATTTTTCTGTGAACCAAAGGCGTAATATTAAATAATACAGCAGTAACAAATAGGTATCTTAGATAATGTTAAAGCAAATGCTTACATTTGTGTCCTTCAGTGAATTTATGATTTGAATTGCGACATCGTAATCAGTTAAAAATAAGAAAGTGCTCAGTATACATGTATTAGTGGATTTTCAAGCGTCATTACCATTTAGTATTTTTGTGTGGATGGGACATTTGACATAAATGTCATGAACTAAATTAAGAATTGTGTCTTTGTCTGCGAATTAAAAACAATCTATAAATATTTTTGCAGAGACCATGAAGAGGCTAAAAAGAATGCCAAGTTAAAAAGAAAGAAGGTAATGAAGAGACGTGCACATACTGATGTAAGTGCTTCAACCCGGTTGCATAGTAGTTAAGAACAGCTTCAATATTCCCTACCCTCAATATCCTTGTCGTATTCTTTTCATGCGGTGAAATATAGTTTGCAGATATTAATTTGTTTATTGCAAACACTACTTAAACGTATCTTTGCGTTGATGAAATAGTGGGGTCAGTCTTAAAGGTGTTAAAGGGTGTCTTTTTCACTCACGTCCTAATCTCTACTAAATATGGTGTGATGGGGTAGATTGCCTTTCATCGAGCTGTAGGTTACAGTGGTTAGCTGCGTGGTTGGGTTTTCCTTCTGCACACTATCCCGTCTCAATATCATATCATTAACAAAATGATTTAAATTAAACAGATTAAAAATCATAACAAAGACAATGTTAATAGCATGCAGATTAAATGTTTACGTGGCCATTTTAATCCAGCCCATTAAAGATCACTTTAAATTATTAAATTATGGTAAAGATCTCAAAATTGAAGCTGATGTCGGTATTAATCACTGAGATATCATGGAGTTAAAGGCTTTATACTAAATTGCACGGGGAAATACAATACATATGTGGATAAAGTTAAATGGTATAGTGCATGTAAGGTTTTGCTTTTTATGGAGGGTAGAATAGTCCTCAGTCGTTTGTCTTAAACCTCTGGTCACGTTAGTAGTAAGCAATGGTAGTTCTAAAGAATTATAAATCTAAATTCTTTTTCAAAGTGAACTAATATTTGTTAGTGAATCTGTTTTGATAGAGTTAAGTGCAGGTACATAATATAATAATAGACTCAATCGATTTGCCCTGAATAGTCTCGATACCTGCTTGGATATTTTAAGTTTAAATCGACACAATATGCAAAATAGTGAAAATGTAGTGCATTTACAGCGCTTGATTGCTTTTTCTGCACGAGATAAATGGAAGTTGATAGCGTAAATTTTTTTTGGAAATTTTACGTTACAATTCCATGTTTTTGCCTGTTTTTACGATGTACTAACTGTAACCTGTGTGTGTTGAATTGTTGATTTTCTACATTAACCTGCAGGTTAACCCAAAGAAAGCATTAAGTACTGCACAACATCCACGTAGCAAAAGCCTTCCGGAGAAGGGCTTCATTGACCTATCATCACCAAATCTGAAACAGCAAACTAATGGACATTGGGTGCACGGTTCGTCAGCTAGCATGGATGCTGATGCCAACGTAGTTCGCGATTCACCAACTCTATTACAAATGAGTATCAGTCGGGAGAGCGACACCACTAGTGAAATTTCGGTTTTCGAAGAACAATACAACAGCTCCTCAGCCACGAGTCCAGGCGTTGTTGTAACGGATAAGAACAGCATAAACGAGGATAGTTTGTATTCACCTGAGGAAAGACAATATAACAAGTTAAAGAAAGTGCAGGAACTTAGTGTAGTCGAAGCGACACCGCCGCGCAGACCTCACTCGCCAAGGCGACCGGCGAACAGTACCAGTAAATTCTATGTGGAGGGACTTTCGAACAACAGTTTGTCTGGAGTGAACACCAGGAAAATCAGTGTTCCAGCTCGACACCATCTACCGAAAGCGGAAAAGGAAAGAGTAAGAAAGGTCAAATATCGCTGTTTACTCTCATTTCTTTGAACGAAAAGGTGTCACTTTTAAGTGAAATTCTTATTGCATAATCTTACCTTGTTTTGCAATTTGATTTGCAAAACGATAGGGGCTGTTCAGAAAAATACTATTGCAGTGTCAACATTTTGAGAAGCACTTTAAAGATGTTGGTAACACTTATGATTGGCACCCGTCCATTCTTGATGCAGTTGATATTTAAAGTCATTGTTGTTATCGAATCCTTTTCATCTTCTTTGGACACTAATAATGTTCACCACTGTCTGTGCATGATTCCACTGCATTAGTTTTCAAGTATTTTACAGACTAATAATTGGGTGTGTGCACAATACTGCCTTGGGCTGTAGAAAGTGTCAAACTGTCCTCTTCTAAATAGACTAAATAGATTAGATTGACTTGCGTATCGTTACATAACGCATATAAGCCGCATGTGACCTTGAAAGAAAGCTAGTTAACTGGATAAGAGACATTACAGTGTGTGATCGGTCAGTTGTACGAAGTCGCTGTGAAGTAACAGACGAACATAACGTTCTCAGTCATGTGTATGAGGAATTAAAGGTAGATTTGGATCATAAAAGGTAAAATTACATCTTTCCGGGCATACCAAAGTCAAGAACAAGCATTTTGTAATTTGTTTACAAAATCTGTCCTTGTTTTGAATATTTCAAAGTGGATTTATATGGAGAGTAGGAATTTTCACCGGTTTTCATGAACAGTGCAATTCCGCAATACTTTTTTTTTGGTTTAGAGACAAAAATATTTTGCAAATACAAAGTAGACTTAATTAAATTAAACTACAAAGTGTTGTAATGTAATATGCTGGAGACAATAAACCATGGACCAAAACCTTAAGTTAACTAAGCATCTTAACACGTATTTGGCAGAAAGTATTATTTATAGTATGTCACTTTTTTATAGCCATATAAAACCAGACACTTAAAAAGTGCGGCTAACCGTAATAAAATATAAGAATCTTAACATTTAATTTAACGGTCTTAAATGCGGAAATAAAGTATGCCGAATCCCATAGGGAAGCTAGGACCTTAACTAAACCATCCATTATTTGTGCAAATTGTCATTACACTAGATTTTCAAAATCCTTATGAAGGAGACGAAGTGAAAGTTTAACAATCTTGTAGTTATCGGATCACATAATAGCGCCTTACTGGTGAAACCCCCTTTTTAATGGAATAATAACGTAACTGTATGAGATAATAACCGTTTGTTTCCACCAAGTGTTGGGCATGTTGTATAAGGAATTCTTTGTTGAAAATCATTAGCTGCACTAAATAAAGTGACACTTGAATAGGTCACTATGCCAGACAAATATGTCTAGCACTTTTTTCTTCGAAATAAATTGGGGAAATCTATTTGTCATGTTCCCTAGGTGCAAAGTCATCACCCATTTCTAAATATAATTAAAGAGAATTAAAATGTTTCACATCTTCTACTCAAATTTTCTTTTGTACAATATATAATTTGTAGGTTGATTCGGTTTCCTTTGTATTATTTGGTATATTTATTTTGTTTTCATATTTTGTTTATTTTCAGTACTCTTTAGGCAATGAGTACTTCACTCTTAAATTCGACATGTTACCCGAAGATAAAGATTTAGAAATTGTAGCGGCAACTAAGGGTGTCCGTTTAGGGTGAGTTCAAAATTTTAGGAAGCTTCCAGAATAGGAACAAAGTGACTCATTTTGCAACTACAAATGGATATGATCATTTGGTATTAAGACTATAAAGCGTTCATGACGACAAACCAAAGTAAATACCATTTCGGGGGTTTTTTTGGGTTTTTTTTGTTGTTGTTTATTTTTTAAGTATTTAAATTGTGAATTTAATATGAAATTGTTGATTTCAGGGATGCTATTCAGATGGCACTTGAGAAGAGGAACATTTTGTTGGACAAGGTGAACGTTTTCGTGGCACAGTCTAAGACGCCTCTTCCGTTACAAGCAGAATGCTCCTTCCTTGGTGGAAGTCATGTACATGTCAGAGGTGAGTGTGGAATTGTATTTTAATTTCATGTATTGGTTATAATATTTTAAACACTGGGGTCAATTACAGAAAACATATTTTGTGATGGTAAACTGTGTTGTGGGTAAGTGGAAGACGTACCAGTAATCATGAAGATTTCTTGGTTCAGCAATTTTGCGATAGTTAAAAATAAAATTTCCTAATCTGTCGGAACAACAGTGTGCTTGACTCTGTCTAAGTTCCATTTTTTATATTGCTTTATTCGTGCTGAACTATTGACTGATATTTAGAACGGAGCATATTGTTTACCTACCTGTCTTTATAAGTCATTTTGAGACGAGGAAATTTGAATGACTTGCTTGTGTTGTTTGTCGCTGCATTTCAAATGAAGTTTCAAAGTATAAAAATGTTAAGGAACATAACTTCAACTAATATTTTGGCCTACAGGAAGTTTAAAGTTGCACTCTTACTGAAAATGATTGCAAATTTGCACTTTGGACCGATAAAATATTTTATGTCTTTGTGCCAAATATGTGTTAACTTCGTAAGAGGCCAACTTATGTGAACAAACAATACGGCAAATAGCCTAGCATGAACAACTGACAGGGTAGCTAATAAAGTCAGGACTCACAGATCAATAAACCAGTCGTGATTTACTCATTGATGTCTATCACAAAAATCACATGGCAAACATTGTGTAACCAATCAAGTCAATTGAACAGAACACAAAAAATGTTCTGATTGAATGCTTGATTTGCAAATAGCATGTACCCGTAGATATAAGAAGCTAGGGTGTAACTTAGCATATACAGTTTTTGGGCTTGGTATATCTGTGAAGAATCATAAGGCAATTCGGAACTTAGTAACTTTGCTTGAGTGCTAGTATGGGGAAATTATCGGGAAAGAAGAAGCGAAAAATTTCTACTGCATCCACATGCAGGCCAAAAGTTTCCTTCACAAGGGCCAGAAGAAAGAGTATTGGCAACTCTACTGTGTTTTACAGTAAGTATTTATTTTTTTGAAAATCCATGTATCTAACTTACAATGGCGGTTTCGTTTACTTTTGTAATAAGTACACTTGTCATCAAACTTTCACCATAGCAATTTCGAGAATTAAGGCTCCTTCTGACGTCAGAAAGGTAGGCTGATTTGCTGAAACTAATTGACCAATTTAGAAAGAAAAGAGATTATGGTAGTCAGCATGTGAATTTACAAATGCTTATTGGTAGGGCTTTATTGGTCAGGATTAGTGTGTAATATCGGGAGTTATCTTCGTTGTTTGTGATCAATAACGTCAATGGTTTTTTGGGAGAAGTCTCCTGGCTTTTCAGAACAAAACCGCATTTTGAGCTTACATGTAAGTGAATTGATCTATTTACATATTTGCTACCTGAACACAGGTAGCTAAATGATGAGTTTGTAGTAATTTTACACAATCCTGACAGTTAACTGTGTCCTGA
>JBCAUI010520645.1:0-11915 GCA_038406195.1 Haplosyllis anthogorgicola | reverse complement strand
CAAGTGTAACTAAACCAACAAACTTCAGGTGTTTCTATCAGAAACAACTGAAAATGACTCCACAACTCACGAACTATTGAAATAACCCAAAAAATACCTGAAAAAGACTAAAACGCAAATGAACACTGTATGTAAAGGATGTATACAATACCAATTACTAACCCAATGTCCTGAAGTGCCATTAGAAGTGGGAGCAGGATGTCTTACAGCCATAGTGTCAGTTAGTAAGTAGTAATAAATGGTAGAACAGTCAACAGTCTAAGTGTCTTGGCACATGAAGCAAAAGTGAAGAGCCTTAGCTTTGGGACAGATCAACCCTGCTAAGATCACGCGACTTGAACAGGACTTGACCAAATATGGTCAAGCACCCCTGACCCATGCCAAATATGGATCGGAAAATTCCAAGATTGCTGCAAAGGGCTCAGCCTAAACGGCAAAGACCCTGGACACACAAATGCACCCGATGCACCAGTGGACCCTGACCAACAAGCCGCAAAAGAGTCACACATGACCAATGACCACGCAGGAACCCCACAGTAGCACTCCGCTCAGAAACGCAGCCTCCACACATTCCCGCCAGACCCAGGGCACACATCTCCATACATGGTCAATCAGGACATGACCCCAGGTAAATCAAACCATACGTGGTCAATCAGGACATGACCCCAGGTCAATCAAACCACACATGGGCAATCTAGATCATCCAGGTACCCTGTGTGCAGCCGCCTGTGACTGAAATCAGTCAACCGGAGCCACCCCGGCAAGGATGCAAGCCACTTTGTCAACCCAAGGGCTCCCAGGCTGAAAATATAATGATCCGGGACCAACTCAATTCCCTCATGTTATTCCAATACGAACTGTGAAGGTGACCCGTCACCACCCATTTGAAATAAAAAGCCACTTCACGACATAATCATCCAGAAAATTACTTAATCTTCCTCCCTTTTCGAGCGAAAAGTAATTCACTGTTGAATGGTCTCAAAGTACTCTTAGTTTGCCTATTCTGTCATGAGAGGCCATTTTCAATGTTTACACTTATTTATATAAAACTACTTTGAAAGCATTTGGAAGCATTTAATAAAATTTCACTCTCTGCTGTCGTACTCTAAATCAAACGAAATCTCCATTTGACCAAATTCAGAGTTTGTAATTTATTTGAGTCACTGTTTGATTGAACAACAGGGCAGAACAGACGCAATGTATTGGTATTGGAAACTACAGCCATTCACTTCCTATAAGACATGTAGCCTTTGTTTTCTTTCGATGCTTTTGCACTCTTTTCTGCAGCGGAAAATGTCTGATTGATATGGGTGGATAACTATTTTGAGTACTGTGGCCTTCATGCTGGAATATTTTAGTATCTGCATTCATCTTGGATATGTATGCAGATATGCAAATGACCACATTGCTCTTGCATGGGGAAAAGTTTGTGTGACAAAAAAGTGAACTGCTTCATCTTGACCAATAAGAACGGAAAAGAGTGCATATGCGACGAAAGCTAACAAAGGCTACACACTAATTGTATTATGTAATCACCAACCATATCAGTGTGGGAAGAAATTTCCTTTACCGCCTTATCTTGATAAATAACGAACATGCACGCGAATACCAGTACGCCTCATGATGTTAAAAATACCAATAAATATCGTGATAAATTGATCCAGCTCCTCTGAGATTCCCAAATAATTTGGAAATGTACAGAACAAACGGGAGAACAAAGGAATTTCATGCCGTGCTTTTGAGGTGCTCTTATTTCAAAACTGATACAAATTTTAGGAGCTGGAAATTTGAACAGATGGAATGGGGCGACAGAGGCTTCATTTTGGAAACGAAGAAAACAAAGGCGAAAACGAAAGAATTTCACGCTGTGCTTTTGATGCACTATTGTTAAACTTCTTATACGAATTTCGTGAACTGCTAAACGCCTTTGGATCCGCTACTGGTTCCAGTCTGTAATTAATATGTCTAGCTCTTCCTGGGAACTTTTCTAGATTCAGCTCAGCGACCATATAATTAGGTTAATTACTTCATTATATGAATTAATGATAGTAATAATATATTTGCAGCAATCTTCTGCATATTTTACATAAATCTATACTGGTATATATTTGAGTATGTAGGAAATAAGGAATTATTGATCTGGACTATATTTATCTGCCTGTACTTTCAACCAGATCTTTATAATAAATTCACTATCGATTGTTCTCATAAAGTTGTCATAAAGGTTTTCGTACAGGTTAAAGGAATTGTCAGTGTTCTGAATTTACTAAAAAGAAATCGGTTACTTTGTTCATGAAATAAAACACCACGATGGCAAACTCTCTATTTAATTCGCGAACATTAAACCTTCTTATGTTGAAGGCCACAGAGGAAGACGTTTCCAGCATGAATTGGGCAGTCAAATCGTGAAAATTATTACGTAGTTTTAAACAATAGAAAAACACGTTTTGCCTAAATGCGATAACGCCGAGGGTGAAACTGTCTGAAATCTGGCTCGAACTTTAGCTAAAGGAATTTTTAAAGACAATTTCTGGGGCTAAGATTACAATAAGTATCACAGTACACAAATCGTAGTAGAACTTTAACATGGTGCTCCCTTGTATACCCTCATGTACACCATTGATACGATTTCTGTGTATTGAAAATTGTCAAAACCAGGGGAGCACAAGGAACGGATACCATTCCCCCTAACCCCATGGGGCTTTTTTCCTAGGTGGTTTTTTTTTGTTTACTTTTGTTCTATTTTAATAAGAACTCCAGGCCAAATGCACCATATCTAATTTTATCTTCTGTAGGAATTCCACTGTACCTTTGCCATCTGGTATGTCCCAGTCTACTTTTAGATTGGTCTCTCCATCATCACAGCTTGCCTGCTTGACACCCATCATCACCCGACCGTGTTCGTCCTGTTTGACACCAGAGGGCGGGGTTACCTGGGAAAAGCAAAAGATGCATTTCTTTCTTTAACACAGGAGAAAACATTCTAACACACCTCTTAACTTTGAAAACAAACATAAAACGTTTTTGTTTTTAAATGAAATATAAAACTGAGTTGAAGAAGTTGAGCGTAAAGATGCACGCAGGAAATCATGTAAATTTTAGAAGAAAAATAATTTCATTTTTCGATTTTTGAGCAATCAAGTTCTCAGACGAAAAAATCTTGAGGCGAATAATTCAGTAAGAGGAAATATAATGAAGAAAAGAATTATCTCATAAATTCTGTCGTTTTCGATGCATATGTCTCGATTAGTGATACAAAAAGTGTACACTACAAATGATTATAAATAATGTAGACAGGCCATAAGACGCGAGATAGCACTGTTTTAAATATTTTGCCGACAAAACGTGTTTTCTGCAATAAATTTATATTTAAAATGTTACAGATACCATGTGCACATAAAGTTATAATACACTCATGCAGATAATTATGAAAAAGACATTCGAATGTTTATTGTTATTGTGTTCTTGAAACGCTATAAAATGAGATAAGACGTCTATATTTTAATTGTAAGATACACTCAAAACTGCCAATAGCATATTCTTTACTTTGCTGACGTATGTGCATTCAAACAACATGCATTAGCAACATACAACAAAAAAGTAACTTACCTTGTCCATGGAATTTATGTTTTCCAAATTGTCATTATTCCCCATTTCGTCCTGGACGCCTGCACCTGTTACTGGTGACCTTATCACAGATAATAGCAATATTATGGCACAAAATAATGTAACTGTTCTTGCATAAAACACATCCATAATTCCACCTTCACACAGCAAAATATATCACAAATAATATCACAGCAGCTTTTTGGTAACAGAGGCTGCTTTATATTTGACTAGCAACGCATGTAGCCATCCCTAATATGTCATACAATAGTAACAATCCTGCCAGCCACTGCTAGCTAATAATGGAAGCCATATTGGAGATCAGCCACACAGTGATATTTTGTCCTTTCTGCCTCAAATCACAATGGCCTATTTCACATCAGACACACAGCAAGTACTAGTTAAGTGCTTAAGGCCACAGATGCACGTATAAGAAGCATGTTTGTTAACAACCGAAGCCCTGGTACCCGTTTTCCACTTTACCTGTTAACTACTGTTTTGCCTGGTACCCGTTTCTCGCATCAATATCTAGGACCAGAAAGGAGATACTATTTAAACTTCAGTGGCGCCAACAGTCTTGTTTGTTTTCAACCAAGTCACGTTTAGTTTGAAGAAAGAATTTACGTCATTTTCATGGAAAATTTGGCAAAAAAAAGTGCCGGTTTAGTTGCACAAAATCCTAAACCTTTTTCAAAAGTCATCTAGTACTGATGTTTCACATTTAATTTTGGTACTAAACTAACCAAAAATAAAATGGCAGTTCCAAAGCAAAATTGTCGAAAACACCAATAATAATTTCATTGAAAAGAAACGAAATGCGAAAATATCCCATTCTAGACGTCGTAAAGGTGAAAGAGTAACCAAAATTTTAAATTTCCCGCAATATGGCGGGAGATGACACATGACCACGTGACCCCCGACTATGATGACATCATCAATGATGTCATTACGAAATCATATAAAACAGACGGTAATTCCATGATAAACTTAGTTGGGACTTAGAGCTTGAAAAGACAACTTGTCACTGTGCCTCAGGTAACCATAATTAATGTATTTAATAGGGAAGGGGAGGGAATAAACTAATTAAACTAATTAATCGTGGGGATAAGAGGCATAAAAAGGATGGATTTAATAAGAAGATGTAAATGACTGACTCAGTGACCATAATAATGCATTTTTCATAAAAATGTGTTTTTGTTGCAGATTGATTTAAATTGTAAGCTGTATTATTGTCATTAATAGGGGTTTTCATCCCAGAGCTTGAGTTAGAGACTCAGAAGTTAAAAAAGATACTGTTAATTAACCAACCTACGGATTTGTTCGAGTACTGCTTTGTTAATTGCGCACGGGTCCCCGACTCCTCGTGATACGTTGCCTCAGATGCGAACGACAAAGAAAACACAAATGCGACATAGAACAAAATGAATTAATTTGATTCTGAGATGAATTTGCTTTGTGTGGGGTTTTTTTTAACAAAATTAGAAAAAAATTGTGGGCTGCTGCAAACAAAAAATATTGTGAAGGGATAAAATCAGCACGAAAAGGATATGAAAATTTTATAGTAAATATTTTTGCAACAGCTGTTGGTATCAGATTACACATTTCATATGTCAAAGGTTTATTTTCATTTGCATCATTATGGCTGTACTCGCCTTATTTCACATGTTGAAGCTACTATTCGCTCCTGTATTGAATTATCCGTAAAAGGATGTTGTAAAATTATAAACAATGCAGTAAAACCTCTTTTGTGGTAAGTTCTTTAATTATTAAGAATAGTATTCTGGTCAAAAAAACAAGACAGCACTGAAAGAAAGGACGTTCACACAGTATGGGTAAATTAGTTCATTAAATCCAATTTTACGCTTTTGTGTTGTTATCAGAAGTTTGATGATGCAGTTACAAATCACAACAGTTTCCAGAAAGAAGGGAATCCTCGCATGATTACGAGAAGTGAAGCAATGCCAGGTGGTGGGACGACAAATGGGTGACTACAAGACAAAATGAACTGCATGAACGGATAACAGAACATGTTTTGGGTATAGGTGAACAATTTTCACTTGATTTTGTTATTTATAATTGGAATTTAGATGTAAAAACTGCAAACCAGCACATTGTAAGCTGAGTGCAACCTGCATAAATATATTTGCTCTCTGAGTAAAGCATAGAAAGACTTCATGAAAGATACAAATGCAATAGCTGACTTTTTGAACTCTCCAAAACTGATAAGCTATTGCATAAATAGTTTTTCTTTACTAAAATGGAAAATATCACAATATTTTGTGTATCCTTATCATCTACTAAAACTCTGTCTCCTTCTGAAGTGTAGGCCGAATATTTCATTAAAGGATGGTTTGATTTAAGCATTGATTTTGATGGATACTGATTTTACTACTGCCCACCCAGCTATTGCCGTGCCACCCCCCGAAACATCGTGGAATGTTCTTAGAAGGGTATATCCCGAGGATTCCCTTCTTAATAGAAACGATTGAGATTTGTAACTGCATCATCAAACTTCTTGAACATCCTCATCTAGAATCTGAAGTCATATAAATATTGTATGTTGTTGTTGTACTGGATCTTATGATCTTTGGAGAAGTTTCGGAGCATAAGTACACATCAGAATACAAAATGTACATTGGATTTTATGCCCGACATGTGCTGCCCCCGTCAATTTTTTTACCGAAGAACTTTTGTCCATAAGCTTACTATGGGAAGTCCAACACATTATCAGACGCTTCACTTGTAATAGTAAAAATGACGAATTTCCTAACATACAGTTTGATTACAATGAATAAAGTTACATCAAGCAGGATTCAATGATTTATTTATTTTTAGTTAGTTAATTTCTTTACATTTCAAAATTCTAACAACTTTGGGAAAATTAGGGTCCACGACTCTTCGTCGAAAGACTCATTGACGACAGGGCACTTTGCATTTATATTTCTGAAAGCAGGGGAAAACGCAAAATCGAAAAAGCACGTTACAGGTTTTGCTTAATTCGTACTTTGTCTAATTTATCTAATTAGAAATTTCCTCTTTAGTTTCAGTTATGATACTGAATCCAGTGCATATTAATTTAACCATTTTCAGTAAAACTATATTACAAAGTTTGAATGTACTGAACCAAAATAGAACAAAAGAGAAAACAAATAATCTGCTTTTGATATTCTAATGTTCCAAACAAAAATATATTTAAAGATTTGCAATGCACTACACGAAATTCATATCAGAAGTTTAACACGGCACCTAATGGGAACACTCTTATATAGCCTTAGGTATGGGTTTCTGTGCAATATAGAACACCCAGTGTATTTGTTTTTGAAGGAGCGCGGTCCTAATATCTGTCACAAATCGAGAATCCCCATTGACGGTCTATGGAGCATGCATAGAGGGTGGCATCTTCTAGGAAATATATTGGGTGTTTTGTAACGGCAGCAAGCCTAAGAAAATATCACTGTCAAGTTTTCAAATTCAGGGGATGAAATAGCTGGTTAAGGCTCTTCATTTTGAAACCAATAGGCGTTTTTTTCCCGGGTCACAGACACAGCATAGAATTCCATTGACGCAAAATGAAATTCATGCCAACTGAGAGAACCAATTTGTAACTGTTCTGCTGATCTGTGTCTCTGAAATGTCGTTCAGCAAAATGTCTTTGGCCAAAGAGTCACACAATTTCAAAGGTTTCCCGGGAGACTTTCTGACCTGCGCCCGCAGGAAACGTGTTTTGTAACATGTCTCACGTTGAGTAGACTCGGGTCCAGAAACGAGACAGTTAAAACACTCTACGGATACCACAATAGATTCTGATTTATAAGTTATGTGTTTCTTAAAGATCTGCCATATCTTTCAAAGTTTTTATTTTTACCTTCTGATCAAGGTGCGAAATAACCACGGTACAGGACGAAAGGGCGGGGCGGTAATTTTGCGAGAAAACAGGGCCAGACTGTGCTGCCACTTCAACCCGCCTAAACATGCTTGCTAATTTATGAGCCATAAAGAAAATTCATAAAAAATCGTATTGATCCTGAAATGAAATAATTTAATTTAATTTACTCTGAGAATAAAGGAAAAAAAGTGTCAGAATTTATGTCACACTTTGGTAATTTTTCTGCTGTTGTTTATTAAATATGAAGCCACCAGAATTTAAAGTTACTTACCTTGATGAGACTGCAAGAATAAAAACCAATAGAAAATAAGAGTTGTAAACAATTTAAAATCATGAGAATTTACATGAAATGTAGGTGAAATTAATCACTATCTAGCTTCGTACCTGTAGGGTGTTTTAATCATGAGAGAAGCTTTCTTGGAGCTCACTTGATAAACCTAAATGTCAAAGAACTTCAAAAGAATGTCAAAGGTGATTTAGCGATTGACGACTAGTGAAGTGTTTTTTGTAAACAGTAATTTGTTGTTTCAATGTAACTATACAGTTCTTAAAAGTAAGATTAAGAAATTGAGTTGTTGTCAAGAGTTATTTATGTAAAATTATTAAAATTACTAAACACCAGGGGCAGAATTAATACGAATATAAAGTAAATTAGTAACTGACTCTTGTGTGGGCAGTGCAGGTCCTAAGAAGACTTTTAGTTAGCGTTATTTGTTATTTATTATTTGAAAAAAAAGACACCTTGAGATAATGAATTTCCTATCACTTTTGGAACAAAAGCACAGGGTGACATTCTTATGTTCTGTCTTTTGTTTTGTGCGTTTCAAACTTGATAGGAACTTCGGGATCTGTCGTATCATGAGGATTTTTTGCCAATTGAACTTTCCAACTCTAATATATCACAGTCACTTAATCGCGGAATGATGGCGGCAACTTTTTTCCAATGCGCTCATTTATAATGTAATCATGCCGCCGATTTAGGGTGTCTATCAGTGAAGAAGGATGCAAATCAAGACTATGAATATACAAGGAAGATGCTAATATAATCGGATTAAGCTCTATAACAAGATAAGTGAATAAATAAAGGATAAAAAAGTGACCGGGGAAAATCAATTCCAAAATGGCGGAACTCTTCACAGGTAAGCCAGTGAATTTGTTGGCATAACATGTATCCATAAAGAAGGTCAAAATAGTGTCAAAAAAGAAAACAACTACAATGGCAAACCCATGAAACAGGTAAACCCAACTCAGCAAAGTGCAAAAAGTGCAAACAAAAAGGACGCATTGAAAAATCAGCCAAGTGTATCGATGTACATAAGACAATCGACAGATAATCAACAAGTGCACAATAGTCAAGAAGGTGACATTGCAATGGCTAACCAAATAACAGTTACAATCCTGTCAAATTCAACAATCCTGAACCATCACAAATGGGATGCCTACTCAGATGCCTGCCACTCCATCACAAACAAGTCCAGAAGATTTAGTATTGGCTAAACAAGACGCATCGCAGATCAGTCCCTTGAATGGAGAGAGGCCATCCGAATCAGGTAAAATTGACGATACCCTTGATGATCATGATAACGATGACCACAAATCTACATCAGACATACAATGTCTAGTAGCAGAATTCAGAAAGCTTCGCAAGGAGTTAAAAACTGACATAGAAACCATAAATTCTACCATTGCAACAAACACCACTGCAGTAACACAACTACAAGAAAAATTGTCACAGGTGGATGTGATTGAAACAAAATTAGCAAACACGGAGACCAAATTGGAAATGGTAGAAACCAAAGTCAGTGAACTAGAAGAAGAGAATAAGCAGTTAAGATCCAGGTTAGATGCACTGGAGGAAGGAGTAAAACCCAGAAAACTTATAATGAGAGGACTAGCTGAAGAAGGGTGGGAAACACCTGAGATTACAAGAAATGCTGTAAATAGAGCCCTTTGGAGGACCACCAATAGTGCTGATCAACTGGAGGGAGAAATAAAGGCAGCCAAAATCCCTATGAACGTGCAAAAGGCTAGGACCTCCACGATCTAAATGAAGACACCCCATAGTCATTGAATTCACTTCCAAATGGACCAAGAACACCTACTGAAAAATAAGAAGAACCTACAAAAAGGGGTGTATGTAGAAGAGGAGCTTCCAGAAGACATTGTCAAGTCAAGAAATTTCCTCCGCCCAATCTGTAGAGCCATAATACGCAATGAATCATAAAAGGTAAATGCAGGTGGGAGGGAGGAAACCTGCTTATCAAAGGTGTGAAATACAACAAGGACAACCTAAATGACTTGCGAGAGGACATAAACCCAATGTCAGCATGTGAAAAATCTGATGACAACACAATAGCCTACCTTCAACATCATCCATTCTCCATTATGCACCATCCACCATTCGAAGTAAATGGAGTAAAATTCCTCAGCAGTGAACAATTCATCCAGCATGCAAAGGCTATCCACCATGAGGACTTTGAAACCTCAAAAGCTATATTGGAATCAGAGGATCCATTTGAATGCAAACATCTGGCTAAAGAAATAAAGGGATTTGACAAGAGTAACTGGGCACGAGTGGGAAAAGACCTCTGCAAAGTAGGCATTGAAGCAAAATTCAGACAAAACAAACCACTGCGATGAATACTGAACAGTACCAGAGGAAAAGTGATAGTAGAAGCCTCCTACGATAAGTTATGGGGAACTGGGTTACCGTTGTCTCACCAGAATGGGCTAAATGAAAGAGAGTGGGAAAACAAAGGATGGATGTCAGAAATCCTATGTGATATCTGGGACACCCATGGTTGAAAGAGGAATTTCGCATAATAATTGGGCTCCATATCACACATGCAAGTGCTAGTAACCTCTGCATGAATGTTACGCCTTAAAATTGGTAGTCATAACCTAAACATACAGAGTCTGAAATAAATGTTACACCTCTCAAATTTGTAGTCATAACCCACATGGCTATGACACAAACAGCTGTACGACAAATTGCCAATCATAAAAAATCAGAATATATCTTCCCCGTATTATTATCAATTTACCAATTGCAATCAATTTACTACAAGACGTTCGCTCATCTCTTACTTTCGAGTGAGTATGTTGTACATATTTAATTTTCATTTATATCCTTGTTAACGTGTATGTAAAGATTGCTGCTCACGAACATCAGGTATAAAGTATGTGTTTTAGCAAAACAGAAGATAATCTCTTGTTTGATAACCTTAATCGACCCATTGATTATCACAGCGGCCACAACAGGTTGTGGAACAAAAAGTGTGACTACTATGAATTGTCTAAATTATCGAACTTGAACAATAATTGTGATAACCTATTATTGTTGCAACTGAATATCTGTGGAGCAATCTCTAAAATGACAGAACTAAACCATATTATTACAAGCGCAAACAAAATGAACAGTACTATAGATGCATTCCTCCTGTGTGAGACATTTTTAAATGATAAAAAAGAAAAACTATTTCAATTCCAAGGATACAACGTAATAAACAAAAACAGACAAGGGAGAAGAGGAGGGGTGTAGCGATCATGTTAAGAGAAAAAGTCAAATATGAAGAGAGATATGATCTCATGGATAGTACTACTTTTGAATCAGTGTTTATAGAGATAGAGGCCAAGCACAGTGGGAAAAGGACATGTATAATAACATCAATATCGACCGCCTAATACTAGTCAAAAAGATTTTCTTATCGAATAAAAATTGCTCCTTAATCGATTAAAGAGAAGATAGGAAAGAGATAATTATTGGAATTGATCAAAATTTAGACCTCCTAAAGGCACACCAACATAATCAAACACTGAAATTTTTGGATATGAATCATGACCACGATCTCCTTCCTACTATCTCACGTCCAACCCGTATAAATAAATCAAGTGCCTTCAAGGTTACTTTGACTCTGCAATCTTAATCGAAGACATATCAGATCATCTACCTGCTCTAACTTTGATAAGAGGGTCAAACTGTTTAGAAAAGAAACCATTGATATTGAACGGTCCCGTTTATCGTGTAATATTTAGTGCTACTTGTAAAGTAGATCTGCCCCCTGAGCACTAGCTCCAGTAGTATCTTAATACGTCACTATGTAGTAGCACCATATGTGCGCAGTATAGCATGCACATTAGTTAACCTATCACAGCTCAGCTTAGCTGAGATGCTCTAGCAGTTGAGCGCCCACCAATGAGCATCTAGCATATACTCATATAAAACCCATTGTAATTAGGGTTCAAGAGATTCATCTACAGATACGACCATACACACTTCACTACGTCAACTACTTATTGTATTTACGTTATTTGCATTTATTGAACTTAGAAATATTTTGTGCAACTTGAACTTGAAATGCTATTAGTGCAACTTGAACATTTGATATGTGCAACTGTAAGATATATGTATGCAAAGCAATAA
>JBCAUI010520634.1:0-11916 GCA_038406195.1 Haplosyllis anthogorgicola | reverse complement strand
GAGGGGGAGGGATGGATGGGTGTTTGTTTGAGAGAAGCGTGCCTCTGTGTTTACAGTTTACGGATCGGATCTGGTCACCAAGATCCAGGTAATGGGCACCAATTGTCTTTTCAATCTTTCATAATCACTTATTCCTAAATGAAAAAACTAGGCTGTATCCGTTATGCACTGTGAAACAATAAATTTACTAACGTTGTGACATATTAATATACCAGAAAATAAACAGTGTAATATTGAAGTATTTTGAGATTCAAGTACTAAAGACAAGTACACTCAATTAAAAATGTTGACGTATGAGGGTTTATCCCCCCATGTTGTCGGGACCCATGGAAGGCGGTTCACACACCGAGCTGAAGTGGTTTAGTGTCGGCGGAGAGACGGGTCCGCACGTCCCGGGCCCATAACACAACGCTCTGCACCCGCCACATCACACCTTAACACCTGTAAACCCTCACTACAAAGGCTGGATACATCCCTCCACTATTACAGGATGAAATACAACTACGTTATACTTCAATTATCTCATTATTTCAAATAAAAATAAACCAATTGAGTTCTGTTATGTTATTGCTGCTGTCAACTTAAACGAGTGCTATAAATAATAAAATTTTAATTGAACATTTTTTTAAACGTGTAAACTTACTTTAGTGTAACAACAATATAGTACTTGTAAATTTAATCATTTTAGTTGTATCAATGGATGACCTGCCTATTCGTTACTCCTTATTTTGGGAACAATACAGTGAAATACACAGCATACGATTTCATGATTTGTAAAATATGAGGAATTTCAGAACTGAATGTGCATTATTACTGTGAAATATTGAAGAAGCGCTGGTTCTGCAGTTGTGCTGTAATGGCGCTGTGAGCTGTGAGCCGTCCACACCTGTAAGCCCTCACTACAAAGCCAGGCGGGCGGAAGCACGCTTTTACCCGGGTATTGTGCTCACATTAGTGCGATATTCTGTCGTTATCAACACCACGTGCGCCACAACCCGTCAGAACGCGAGGGCAAGCTGCACGGGAAAACGTCACTTCTTCGTGTACGCCTGAGAAAACGTAGAATCTGGTACAGAGAATGAAATGTTTGTGCACATGTTCACTTGATCCTTAAAACCTTAAAAGATTATCTGATTTAAGATTATCTCTATGTTACTATCAAGTAGTAAAACTACAACGCGCATGAAATATCAAAGTGTTTCTTGTGACGGCTCTATATTTTGAAAGCAACAGAATTTTACGAGGAAAACATTTTGCTCGATTGAACAGAGGATGAACTGCATGGTAAAGGCTCTTCAAATTGAGGACAATGGGAGCTTTTGTCCGAGTCAAAGAAACAGTATGGAATTCCATTGACGCAAAATGAAATCCATTTCCGGAGCTGAAACAATCAGTTCCTATATCAATATCATGCATACGTAATCTCTAGAAACTTTATAGTAAGTCGAGAAATTCATGAATTACAGTACAGTACAGTATTACAGTACAGTATTACAGTACAGTATTACAGTATTAAAATAATCCTATCAGTAATAGAACAAGAGAATTTCATGGTGAGCTTTTTGTGCATCAAAAACATAATGTGGAATTGCATGGTTCTCAAATTTAAGGAGCTACATCCATTAGATCCACAGGTGTACAGAAAGACGTGTAACTTGGCCTCCCTAAAATCGGCAAAAGAAAAGGTTAAAAAAAGTAGCCGGATGAGATGAAAGCTGAGGGAGCGCTCATTGTACAAATTGATAAACAATAAGCAGCGCTGATGGGCTGGAACAATAACAAACAAACACGAGGAAAAACAGTAAACGAAATAAATGGCGAGAAGAGCTCCCGAGATAAATAAATTGAGTGAACGTAGTTAGAGATAATGGATTCATCAGCTTTTAGCTTCCTCTGCTTCTTGCTTTGTTTTCCGACAACTTCATATCTATTCAATTTGCGTTCTCCCCAAGCATTCCGTATTACAGAAGTGTGTTTTCAGTATATTAATAAAGATTTGTCTGATAAACTAATACAAGTAAGACGTCAAATTGATCAATTCAGCTCTCGTTTCCTATGC
This sequence comes from Haplosyllis anthogorgicola, assembly GCA_038406195.1. Classification (NCBI taxonomy): domain Eukaryota; kingdom Metazoa; phylum Annelida; class Polychaeta; order Phyllodocida; family Syllidae; genus Haplosyllis; species Haplosyllis anthogorgicola. The sequence goes on along the minus strand of JBCAUI010520634.1, from coordinate 9,857 downwards.
GTTACAGAACAATACAGGTCCTGAAATTGGTTTCATTTTTCGGTAATAGAATTCCATGTTGTGTCGGAAAAAAGAATCTTGTTCCCAAAATGAACAGACATGTAACCGTGGACCATTTCACATTCAAACTCTTGTTTCCTTTTTATTTTACCCAACAAATCCTGAAATTTGTATCAGTTTAGAAATGTACACAACAAAAGAGAATTGCCTTTGATGTACCATTGTTCTAAAACTGATAGAAATTTCATGATTTGAAGAAGAAACCTCAGTTCATGCCTCTCTTTTTTGGACAGCATGCAAAGAGGTTTTACTGGAAAGACAGATACGGTGTGAGGATACATATTTGTGAGTCCACATACTTCACAACAGAGGATGAAATGTCTTTCATTGCTAGGTCCTAAAAAAAAGTGAAGGATACTGGAATCAGAAATTGAATTAAAAATGCCCCCAACGTACATAGTTCGATTGTAAAAACATTCCATTAATATATCAACTCAAATATCCAATTGGCTCCGTCTTCCAGTCCTTTTCTCCAAGGTTTCATACTGTAGGTGACGATGCAGTCTATTGGTTAGTTTGTAAGGCGCAGTTAATAGGGAAATCGTTTGATGTGGTGACGTTCACGTGAGGTCGTCAATAATATTTGCAAGTGTTATTGGTGAATGTTGTTGATATTCATCAGATTGACTCCCTGAGCTTGAGATATTAATCACAGGTCATGAAGTGCCATCTCACAGCACTTGATCTCTACTTGTCCACACTTGAGCACAGGTTATAGGGATCAAAATGAAATAACTTTCTGAAGCTAAAAAGCCACACTAGAATCTCGCATATGTGCCCCTTCTTTCACCATTTAGTCACTAATGATTAAAGGTAACTTGATTTGACCAATCACGAGCACATTACAGGTGTGGCTTCATGTTTTTGTTTGTCAAGAACGCGCTCACAGCATGCATTTCTATTGCTGTCGGGTTCCTCTTTTTTTTTGGCATGACAGCTCGGGATTTTTATTTAATTTTGAGAACAGAATTTCCCACCAATTCTTTCATTTGAATAAAACTTTGCAATATTTCCATACTGAAGAGGTTCATGGAAAATTTTCTCTGTTAACTTTCTTTGAATTATAATGTTAATTATTTCAACACTAAGACTAAAATTCTATTTATTTCTATTTCACAAGAAACACAGAGCACAGAAGGAGCTAATTTAATGAGCAGTTGTATCAATGGGGCTTCAAATTGACATTGTGGATTTGGACAGGACTGGTGTCATTATTTGACATGCCAGAGTCTGAGTCATTACTGGTCCAGATGCAGAACTGAAGGTTTCAACATGTATATCTAGCTGGAGTAGCCTGAGTACTGAATAGAGGAGGCATCAACTGATTGTGTATCCGGTGCTCGCTTCACTAATCCGCACTAATCCGTGATAATCCCAGATAATCCGACTAATCTCTAATCTCAAGGGTTAATTTCAGCTGCAAGTGTCGACAACTCAGCTCTCAGCTACAGGGTCAATTTCTACATAGTTCTGATTCCCAACAATCCTCCTGAGTGCAAAACCAACAACTCACTAGGGCATTTTAAATTCTAAACTCTCGTCCTGCTTACACAGAGGAGGAAATTCCTATTTGGAACAATAAAAATTAAAAGAGCATGGTATGGAATTGTTTTGTTCTCTATTTTGTTCTGCATTTTCCATATTGTTTTGAATTTTAGGAGCTAATGAAAACTACAGTAATGAAAACTACAAATATGGATCAAAGTGTGTGATTTACACCCATGATTTTTGCCACCTAAAACTCATCACAACAGTGGGACAATGGACGTATAAGTTTCTAGCGAAAAAAATTGTGCGCGCACGTGCATTACAACCTGTAGGGTTACAGGACATACTACAAAACTGTGCGTGCACTGTTGCCTATTCTTTGGAATAAACCCAGTCTAATCACGCGTGCAATGCAGAAACTTATACCTCCAATCTTTTGTTGATACGAGTAAAGATACAGCTTTAAATTCTAACCCGTCTGGAATTCTCGTTCTCAAGAAACCAAATCAATTCATTCAAGCAAGTGTTACCTCTTTCAATTAAGAAATTCACGCAGTGCTTTGATTTCAGAATGGAAGTGAAATACAGACAATAAAATAACCAAACAATTTAGTTAAAAGTTATTCGCAAATCAAACTTTCTTTCCTTTTAGGTATACCTGTGATGATGGCCTGTGAGAGTGCTACACCTGATCTGTTTATAAACTCTTCATCTCTCACATCAAAATACAACATCCCCCTGGCTTTGCAAAAGAACCCAAATAATGAAATAGCAAGTTAAATTACATTACACAATTTTCTTTTAATGGCATTACAATAAAATAATTTTAAACAAATTGTGATGGCACAGCTGGAGATTCTACTGCGCTTCTATTTGGCTATTTGTGGAGCGTGGGTACTGCTGGGAAGCAAGAAATCTTCTTGGTAGAGATGTTGTGCAAATCTCAGTAAATCACAGTCTCACCACACCAAGATGTAAAACTGGTAAGAGCAAATGCCGAATCGACAGATTAGAGAGCATCTGCCCCGGGTGGGACATAGATCACACATGTTCAAAAAGGTGCTGGCTCAGACCAAGTGGACAAAATTGGGTGAGTTCTCTGCTCGGATTAAAGCTTGATTACCACTACTAGTAGAAAAATTTAATGCAGGAACTTTAGTGCTGGATCCGCCACCCTTGCTCATTTTAATCCGGTTATCTCGGTTTTACGTTGATGAGATCATCGCTCTGTGAGTAGTGTACCACTTGATCTCCGTGCTCCAGAGTTTGATCTCGGGTCCGCAGGTGCTGATTCTCCCCAACGATTCATACACTACAGCCACTTGTACGCTTATTTAACGCCTAATTTCTACTTGAAATAAATATATACAGACTGAACTTGATCTGACATATTCAGCAATCTTCAGGAAGTGAATTTATGCCGAAAACTTTCTTCTCCAGCCCCGGAAATGCATGGAATGTCAGGAGCTGTGCACAATAGTTTTTCACTCGGAACAACAGAACAACAACCACAAAAACAATTATTTGTAATTGCTTATTGACTTTCGAATGTAAGAATGTGGCAACACGCTTTCTAGCGTCATGACATGTCGTAATGTGGTAACGTTGTATTTTATGATGTCATTATGTGTCGCCATCATAACCGAACCATCTGTACAAATCTTTAATTCAGCAATTGGCACTGCTATACTTCACTCCTAAGGATAATGTATGTCAAAGAGTGATCCTTGTGGGAGTTTTTAGGCATTTAAAGTCCATTTGATTGGTCTGATATGAAATGTCAGGTCCACTGCACAGATGAATAGAGCTGATCAAAACAGAGGTAGATTAGTTCACGCATGAATACATTTGCTTAACATGCTGTCACATATGAATAAAGATGCTTGACATGCATCCACACTCCATTGTTAAAGTTTAGATTTGACAAATCACACAATCAGCTTTTGTTGAAAGTGCAACAGCTAATTGCAATATATCAATCAGTGTCAGGCCTAACATGAACATCAGCAGGTAAACAAACTACATGTGGACCAAGAGTGAATTTAAAAGCCAATCTAAAGATGGCTGCATGATCTAGAGGCCTTAAGATGTGATTAAATGGTTCGGAAACGATCTTAAATGACCGGAATTTTGTTTTTAGGGTGAGGACCATTTAGTCTTTGTTAAAAAATGCTCTGTCGGTGCTTTTGAGTGGAGAATGAAGGATTTTTATCCCAGTAAAATGAAACACTAATCATGAACCATACCTTCTTTCCACCCTTCCACCCCTCTCACACACAGATATAGTTTAGATGATTTTAATTTTACATCTTATAATGGTTTTATCAACTAGTCCCTTTAATCAGTTTGGTGAAAGGTCGGAAAACACGGTTGTTTATTTGTCCCGGATGTCTGCATCTCAGATCGTTTTCACAGCGATCGCGTTGAAAGCGTACTATTTATTTTTATTCGCGCTGTGTTATCTTTGACGCCCTGGGGAGCTGAACGTCTGGCGTTACGTTGCGTCATGTTTTATGACGTAACGTCAATATCTGTTCTGTGACGTAAGGTCAATATCTGGACATTAGGCAGCAGATAACTGTTTCAAAGGCTTCTGGATTCTGTGTGATATGTTGTTGTTTACAAAGACTTGTTTCACTTTCCGTCGTAAAGTCTATTTAGACTTAATGTTGATACAAGTAAATGGAATTTAAATTGACCCTTTCATCTTTTATATTTTGGTGAAATCACAAATAAATTTAACAATTCTAAAACGCAAAATAATTTGACCTTACTGTTCAGTATACTTGACTTTCATTCACAGTTGGAAAAAATGAAACGATGAATGGATTTCAGATACAAATTCACAAATTTTCAATGGGCTGCCTTTCAGAAGAAACAATTTAACTCTGGTTACAGCGTAAAATATATTTATTTTAAAATTGGCAGGAGTTTTATTCTCTGATATTGCAACAATGCAATGTTCGTGTACACCCCTTCATTTTGTGTGCAATAGAAATATCTTCAAAATTCCCTTTACGACAGAAGGGTTACCAGTACTTCTGCATAGAGATGTCTTTGTCTTGAAGAACTTTACCTTAATCTCAATGGGGAATGGTCATCTAAATGTTTCAAACCCCGTATAGTTTTTAGTAAAACAATACGCTTCATTCCTCATAGAGTTACACGGTACGCTACCGACAGCAGTTGCCTTCAATTTGTCGCTAGCCGTGAAGTAGCCGTACGGAAGCCGAGAGGGGCCAATTGCAGGTAACTAATTTAATAACTAGAAGAAATAAGCACCGCTGGGTTTAACGTGAATCAGGCCCCACATCAGAGGACGAAGGTTAACGTAATTTACTACAATAATAGTGAGGTTAAGCTACACGTTTTCATCACGTTTTACGTTTGACATTTTACACAATTTGAAGTTTGAACTTGTTTTTAATGAAGTGTGAAAGACATCAGCCAATAATTCACCAGATTCTATCAGTGCATTTCTTTCGCCCTGAAAATTAGTCAAACCCCAAAGAAAGACGAAGCTGATCTGTGACATCTCCTATTAGCGGGGGCCAAAATCCATGGCATCGATGGCCCCAAAACCTGCTATTATCGGCGATTTGGGGGCGAAAGAAATGCACTGTATGTCAGTCAAAAGTGTAATGTCTGCGGATCAATCAGCTTTTGAGGAATTTTGAAGCGATTGAAAACAAAAGGATTCCACTGCAACTCAAATTGTATATTAAGAAATTCGTCATTTTTGCTGTTACAAGTGAAATGTGTGATAATATGTTGTACTTCCCATAGTAAGTTTATGGACAAAAGTTCATCGATAAAAAAAATGATGGGGGCAGCACCTGACGGGCTTTAAGTCCAATGTATATTTTGTATTCTGATGCTTCATTACTGTGCCATCGACACGTATGAAAGCTCTGCGTAAGTATCTATCCAAAACTGAAATGGATTTCTCGTAACTCACACATCAAACTTCACCACAATTCATACGTAGAACCTTTTCAAGCGTGTAGCTGAGCCTCACTAACTCGCCACAGACAGCAGAACGGTGTATTCACTACGCTCACGGTTTATCGCGGATTATCCGATTTATCGGGATTATCAGCAGCGCTTGTTTTCATTAGCAGATACACGTACTTTTGATAGTGATTATATACTGTAATTTTGCGTGTACATTTCTGTAGTAAGACTAACATAAAGTTATAGCAAGAAACGACCATTCATTCACTCTTCCCAACTTTGAGAAGATCTCACGAAGTTCTGTTTAATTATGTGTAAAAACATTTAAAAAAAGATTTTGGAAACGATGGAATACGGAGTGAAATTACAATGAAATACAAATTTAAATTGTTGTTCCAAATCCAGTCTATAATTCATCCTATGATTTGTGTTTTGCCATTGCTTGACAGAAATACATAAAAATACTCTACAACTGTTTGAAGAGAAGCCTAAATCACCTATTTTTACTGTCGGTTAATTTGTTTGCTTAAACAAAAAAACCCCTAATTTAAATTGACATATGTATTTGCACAGTTTCATACTTTCATATTTGAGTAACTCAACTTGAATGTCCCTTCTTCCAGTTATCACTTTTGCAAATTGACATAAAGGAAACACAAGATTGAGATGTGTATTTTCAGAGAGAGAACATCTCGGCGACAAACCCGTAACGTAAACACTGACGGAATCCGTCTCGATACATTTCACTATTCCAACAATGCAATTAACATATCACAGGCGTGAGCCACCGACAGAGTGTGTGCACGTGGTAGCGAGGACAAGTCCCGCGATCTGGTTGAGCATCCGTCTCTGGATCTGAAGGTTGTGGGATCGAGTACCAGAGGTGGTAATGCACAAGAGAGTAGGCATGTAACACATGTAACACATCTAACCCTGTTCTGAAAACCATGGGCAGTCATCAGGTCTGAAACAGAGGGTACCAAAAGGTGCCAAGCTAGAGATTTGTATTTCATTTTGTCAACAGAATTTTACATTGTGTCTTTCACTCAAACAACACCACAGCAGAACTGTTATCATTCTCATAACTAGCAGGATTTTATTGTCACTTTCAGTTTCAGAACAATAGTAATTCGTGTAGTGCTGATGTTCACGTGAAAGACAACGTAGGGAATTCTATTGTTTTCTTAAAGGACCTTGTCATGAACTGACGTACAACTTGAACTTTCAAACGTGAAATCAGACCTCTCTGAAGATGCACCAAATGATCCTAAAATACACAACAAAAACCTGCTTCGCAAACTCGTTATGAATATCAGAAATTTTCTAAAAAGCGTTTTGGGAGCGCATGTGTTATCGCGCGGTAACCACTTCCACTGTTTACTGTCGCTACATTTCTACATTTAAAGAATCTGGAGTGAATATGTTGCCGAACTGTTGCAACCAGCTGAACGACAGCAGAAGAGGAATCTTACAGTGCGGAGGGATTTCGAGTCGTCCGTGCAGCAAAATCCCAGCAAAGAATGAAAATCCTCAACCATTGAAATTTCTTCTAATTTCGTTATTTCAAAGCTCAGAATGATTCCATGCTGTGTTATTGTTTCACGTTAAAACACTGTTTCAACGTCTATTGTTATTGTTTTTGGAACAATAGCATATCAAAAGCACAGCGTGAAATTCATTTGTTTCCTCTTTTGTTCTGAACGTTTCTATATGAATTTCGATATGAATTTCAGGATAAGTATGCACTGAAAGTCAGCCAGAGAATAAAAATCATGAGCTAATGAAGTTTCAATCAATTTGGCTACGCTAGAGAACAAACCAATTCTATGCTGTGTTATTGTTTCGCATGAAGCACAGCTTCAAGGTCCGTTGTTCCATAACTAATAAGAGTTTCATAATCAGCTATGGTACAATCAAGTTTTCAGAAGTTAAAATTCTTATAAGTTCTGGAACGGTAGCGCATAAAAAACAACATGGAATTGTTTTGTTCTCCGTTTTGTTTTGTACATTTCCAAAATTTAACAAAAAATCATGAGCTGACTTTTTAATGTGTCTTGACCGGATAATATATATATATATTTTTTGTATTTTACAAAATGAAAGGGTATTTTTCCTTTTATTCTCTAAAATGAATTTTTTCAATTTTTACTTGATTTTAAGCATAAAACGGTTAAGGGGTTGAGTAACGGTTAGACGGACAGCAGCTTCCGTAGCCCCCGTGCGCTGGAGCATCTCTCCCGGGAAGATGTAGCCCTTCTCGCCAAGGCCCCGTGCAGCTCTTCCCGGAGGATCACCGAGGCCTGCGTGTATTTCTGGGCGGAGAGAAACATCCTATACAAATACAGGTTCCCGTCGCGAACAAATATTTACTTTGATTCCTGCATTTATTTAGGGTTACACCCGGGGTATGCTAGGGTAAGCCTGGGGTAGGCCTGAGCTCCGACCGTGTTTTCTTGGCTCAAGTAGGGCGGAAGATGTGAAACAAATGTTGTGCACATGTGCTCCTACTTAGTGAGACTAAGGGTTCCCAATTTGAATATTCATTGCAATTCAAATTGCATGTTAGGAAATTCGTTATTTTTGCTATTACAGGTGAAGTGTGTGATAATATGTTGGATTTCCCATGGTAAGCTTATGGACAAAAGTTCATAGGTAAATAAAACCGGCCTTAAATCAACCGTGCATTTGTATACTGATGTGGATCATTAGTTTGTAGCTTAGAATTAGTTGATTAGAAACATCGTCTCACTAAACGCCAAAAGGAATATATTCTATTGTATGCAAATGGAAATAACTTAAGATGATGAGGTAAAAAAACAGAAAATTAGGGTTTCGTTTTTAAAATCATATCTCTGACTGTAAGCCATTTGCAAGTTACACTGGCAAGAGCTCCCAAAATTTGCCTCAATTTGGAAACGTCAAAGTGTTATCAGTGAACCTTGAAGCACAGATTGAGGTGCTATTGTTCTTGACCTAACAAAATTTCATGCCCTGGTTGGAATGGTGATTGGGAAGAAACAATGAGCAACTAAGCGCAAAATCGATAATTCATCTGACAATTCAAACTCCTATTTTACCTTTAATTCGTGACTTTTTCGGAATCTTGAATACTGAATAATCTCCTTACTAAACCGGCCATGGTGGTCTGTTGACAAGATGAGTAATGACGTCATTGAAAGAGGTGACGTCACAAAGAGCGTCACGTGTAACTGGGCAATAATATGATGATTACATAAATGAACATTTAGCCTCCAAAATATTATCCCAATGACCATTAACTGTGCAGTCTAACTAGTAAACACTAAAATTACTGTCCATTATCAAATAGAGAACAAAAGCACAGTGTGGAAGTCTTTTGTTTCCTATTTTGTCCTGGACGTTTGCAAATTGAAAGGAATTTCAGGATTTGTATTGCATTTGATAGCTCAGCACACAGGAACAATCTGTGTTTGGCTATTGGACAGATGTTCACAAACCAGATAATAAATCTACATCTCGAAAAATCAGAAAATTCCCATTTTCAAGCCCCTCCCAACCGGGAGTGGCTTTATTTAATAAGTTGAGATTCGTGTGAAGTGATAAAAACAATAGTGGGACTGACCCCCCCTCCCCCATTTTCAGACAAAGTTTGACTGACACCCCCCCCCTCCCAACCAAAATAGGGAAAATGCATTTCTGGCATTTCACATGATTTTAGACACTTTGTGAAAACAAAGATTTCCAGTGTATTTCTACCATTGGACTTAGAATTTCTTGAGGAACTTGGCTCAAGGGAGAAGGAGATCCCTATTCCGTTGGGGACGGGAGTGGCTTTGTAATCTGTGATTGTCTAGTTCAATCAGCAATGATGCCTATTCCCTGTCCTGCTTCTTCGGACAGATGAGCTCAATTTACCGTGAATCCTCCGGTCTTCCGCCCCTCTGCCTCCCGGCCAGCCCCCTACACCTTCCCCGCCACCGTCCGCTCCTCTACCCGCTTCCTCCTCTCTTCCCATTACAGTACAGGCTACAGTGTACGACTAGTATTGCCTTATCTTTAAACTCAACTTTCTTTGTTCTCTTGTTTTAATGACATAAACAACGCATAATAATATCATGGAATTGAGTACTGCAATAGTCCACTCATGATTCAACACAAATGTGTGTAAACTTCTTTTTTTGGTTCAACAACTAAATTGATTTCTGATGCCCAAAGGAAAAAACTACATGGATTATTCTATAAAAATTCAGTTTGACATAATCAGAGGATAGCCATGTAAATATGTTTTATCTGCATTATTAAGCCGTTGCATTACATGCAACGGCTTATAGTATTCAACTAGAAGTCCGTGTACATGCAGTGCTGAAAGTTTGCAA
>JBCAUI010520623.1:0-11916 GCA_038406195.1 Haplosyllis anthogorgicola | reverse complement strand
GTACCTTTTTCTCGATACAATGACACATGTCGCAGTTATTGATTGACAATTATAAAACGCATACAAATCGTTGGAAACATTTACCAGTCATTCTAGGCACACGTCTCCTTTCTTTCATTTTGCAAATAAAAATTGTGCTGTGCTTTCTACAGGGTAAAAAGCAAAACGTGGATGTTCCAAAAATGAAAGGACCTTTAGGAACAAGCACTTCATTGATAGGACATGCTTTACGATCTAGCCCATTGGCGAATCTAGGGGGGGGGGGTTCCCAAATTTTCTTCGTTTTCCTGCACTTTCCGCTAAATTTTGGGCGAAAATGGGGGTGGCGCCCCCCAATGGGCCGGTCCCCCCCCCCCCCCCAACGGGAAATCCTGGATCCGCCCCTGTAGCCCTGATCGGAAAAAGGTATCAATCTCATCCTTTCCAAACCAACAATTCAAAAACCTAGTCAAGCCCCCATGCAGAAAGGTGCGAGGAGTGTAACTACTGTTAAACTTTCATTTGAAAATTTCGAGGAAAAATACAGTAATATTTGTAATAGTGCCATACACTTACCATTGTTTGTTGGTTGATGACCAGAGATCTACTTGTGATTAGTTCGAGTCCCTTTTCAGGTGGCTGAGTTGTGTTGTAGTAGAGACTGAGCACGTGTTCAAGTGTTTTACATGCTGTATACATAGTCTTACCACAAGTACTCACGTCATTACCGTTAGATGATAGGTAATATAAGTCGTATTCCGATCTTGGAGCTGCAAGAACAAATAGATCTAAATCCATAACTTACTGATGTATTGATTGTTTTTAATTAGACTATTAATGCTCTGTTATTTGAGGTCTTTTCTAATTCGATAGGTCTGGTTATTTTGCTAAATTTAGTATGAATTGAAAAATACACAATATATTTCTTGTTATAAGTAGCAGTTACGATATATAATAAGAAACAACACAGGGCCTTCTTTATATCAATTATCAAATCTATCAAATCTGACAGTTCTGTCAGATCTGACAAAAAGCTTAATTAGGAAAAACCTCAACTGACATATCGTAAAGTACTCTTGTCGAAAACAAAATTTCCCTAAACTCACTGACAGACAAATGGAATCTCAAATGATTTGTCTCCCAAACAATACTTAAATATACATACCTGTTTCTGCATATTGTATCAAGCTCAACAATAATATTAAACCAGAAGCCATAGCCATTACATTCGTTTCTCGCCTGTGTTTGTGTAAATCATCATTCTATTCTGTACTGGCATCAGACCGTGCAAAGTTAAGTGTGTTTACATCGTAAATATCTTTACCAAGAAAAGGAAGCTTTTGAAAAGCAACTTGGCTCCAGAAACAGGACAAAGCATCAGTCACTGTCTTGTAAACATGATACGTGGCATCGGGTGTCAAGCGAAAATATGACGGGTTGCAAAATATTACAGCAACAGCTTGTTGCATGTACACTTTCTAACAACACAACAACTGTGTAGTTTAGCAAAAATACTATACCAACTACAGTATTTGTCATATTTATGGTACACTACGCGAAGGTTCGCTAGATTTACAATCAACTCTGAGCAGTTTACTGAAAATATCACATGTCAGTGTTATGCACTTGTACTTGAAGATGAAGCCTTGAGGGAGCATATGATGTGTGGAAGTTAGTCATTTAAGGCACCAGGAACAACATGGTTATGATAAGCAGTTGTGTTACAGAAAAAGGACATGCTAAAATCAAGTTATGGGTTTCAATGCATAGTGGGCATACACTGATAAATTTCATAGCTAAAAAAGGGAGTGTGCCATAAATAGGCCATGAGCCATAAATGCGACAAATGACCACATGGTCATAAAGTTCAAATAAATAAAAGCGACTCAATTAATTTTTTAAATTTAAATTGTAACCGGGTTTATTTACATGTAACAAGGTATAGAGCAACGCAAGATAAATTAACAACTGAATTACATTGGGCGTATTCACAAATATGTTACAGAATAAATAAGAAAAATAAATGTAATTAATTGAAAAGTAAAGTTATTTATTGCAATGTTATGCGTTTGACGGGACAGAGCTTACGAGGAAAATTATGAAAATCAACTTGGAAATGTATAAGCTAAAGAGGAAACAAAAGAAATCCACGCTACCCTTTTGACGCGTTATTGTTTCAAAAAATGATAGGAATTTCACGATTTGACTTTTGATGTTTTTCACTGTGGTTTTGATAACAATATCAGGTTCAGCAACGTTTATTTTAAAAGTGGTGTTCGTTCATTCACATCTTCTTCATTAATTGTGGTGTTTGTTGCTTTTATTTGACTTTTACCAATACAGACTGAATCGGGAATTTTAGTTCGGTTCTGATATCCGTCGGTCTCATTATTTTCATCGTTAGTAAATTCGCCTTCGATAATATCTGGTTTATATTTGGACAGCATAACATGTGGCATGGCATATCGTAACCTTTTCTTCATTTTGACCTGTAAGGAAAACAGTATTTTAGCAGTTGCAATAAAATAGAGTTTTTCAGCTTACTTGTATACAAGATTCTACCGCTGCGCTTAAAGTGCTTAAAGTCATGATTGAGACAGCACTGATGCGTCTGAGAAAAGCAACTACAAGAAAAGTGACTTGATAGACCCGATTTAGCCCACAAACATGCCAAATCCAAACCAGGGGAATCAGTGGCTCCCAGCTTCTTCTTCATATCAAACTTCTACAACCTACCAGTTCTTTACACTCAATGTAAGTGTGCGTTTGGATGTACAGCTTGAGGTCTTCGTTCAGTGTGGACGTATCTACGTCACCGTACAACAGAGGAATGAGGAACCTCCTTCTGTTCTGGTCCGCTATGTGCGCATGTGCATCTCGAAACTCCTTCATGCACCAGTTAGACTCAGTATAAGACCTAAATTTAAATTTATCATGAATTCAAATTAAGAGCATCATGAGTAAGAACTTTATTTTGTTTATCAGATAAATTAATAAATTGAATAAAAGATTTCATGTGCAGCTCCTGAAATTCAAAATGAAAGAGGGAGAAAAGGATTCCACACAGGACTTTTGATGTGCTGTTATTCCAAACTGAAAGGAATTTCATCCTCTATTGTAGTTTACAAATTTTTCTCATGGTATAACTGAACAAATGTTCCAACTGTAAATATATAACCAACTTTTCCCAAAGAGAAAAATAAGAATGGATCAGCCGTTATTTTTTAAAAGTAATTTTGTACCTGGATATGACAATTATCATGCGTCGGCTGTGGATCATTGCGTCTGCGATGTTTTCTGCGATGTTTGTTCCAGGTATAAAATTTCTGTGGTGGATGCACATCTTGAATCCCAAGTTCTCCAGGTAATCCATTATTTCGTTTTCCACAAAGGATTCGTCATTTTGGCTACTCAAATGAAAGGAATATAACAATTGATGGGCATCATACAACTTCATATTATAGTTAGAAACTGACACAAATGAAGCACACAATGTTACAAAATCATATCATATTCCTAAGTTACTTACCTGTAACTAACAAAGACATCAAATTTCATATCGTCTAGATTCTCAGGACCATCATCATTGGTCAGAATATCAAAATGCATAAACATGAAGAACTTAATCGTATCCCACTTTCGGTTAAGTACAATCGCAACGATGATAGATGTGCACGATACCAATGCGACGACAACGATGGCCCAGGTCGGAAAGATGCATCCCATCACTCGCTTATCCAACTTGTATATAGGAGTACCTAAATGACAAAGATGATTCTTGTATTATATCATCGCATGAATAGAGGGTGAAATTCCTATCATTTTGGGGCAATAGCACACCAAAAGCAGTTTGGAATTCTTTCGTTCTTTCCTTTGTTCTCTTCGATTCCAAAATGGTTGAAATTTCAGGAGCTGCACATTATTCCGTCATTAATGATTCGTCCAACTCATAAAGGTATCGTACAGCATTTTGTGGAAAAGTACACGTTAATTTTAGCAATGCCATTTGTGAGACATCAAAGTGCGTCATTTTACCTTTCATTTTTCCTGTTGCACAAGTTGCATTTTCTTTGTCCACAACGTTTGATGACTGAACCAGCCAATCTCGCATCCACATCATATCACAGTTACATTCATATGGATTGTTTGCTATCCAGATTTCTGTCAAATTACTCGTTTCCCGAAATGACTTGGGAAGAATTTTGAGTTTATTGTTTGAAATGTTCAGATATTTCAGGTTAACAAATACAGCAGTTATCACATCATTTTCAATGTAGCTGACATTGCTTGTGCTTACATCCAAGAGAATGATGCTGTTTAAATACGATTCAACCCGGTTTATATTTTGGAGGTTATTTCCCGAAGCTTTTAGCCAGTTCGTGTGATTTAAAACTGTATTCGGTAAACTAGTGAAGTTTCTGTTGTCACAATTGAATATATTGACTTGGTCCCAGGGTGAGTAGTAGCAGAAACAGCCATGCAGACAACTTTTTGGCTCCACTGTAAATAGATAATAAATTAAAATCAGCTTCTGCTGAAACTCCCCAGTTCAGTTCTGCAGGAGCATACTTTAAAAAACAAAGGAACTATTCCACAATTCACTTATACGGTTGGATGATTGTTAATCTAAACTGTATCTTACACAGTCTTCATAATCTACAACTAAGTGGGAAAATACAAGACGATCAGTGTCAATTATTGATAGAATACTTACCCGACGCATACTGGGTTTCATCTACAATTAAATTCTTTTTGCCACCGACGAATAAAATGTTCTCCTCTACAACCTTAGTTTCAAAATTGTCATCTGTTGTGCTTATTGTGCTACCACCGTGTTGAATTGCTGATTTATAGGTTATAAGCTTTGGATTCAAGTTTTCATGTGCATCGTAATACATGTCCATTCCTTGTTTAGCTGTATTATTAATTAAGACAGTAATTGACAATTTAAGTTTGGCGTCAACAATATAAAAGGCACCCCCGTATAGCGTTGCATGGTTGTTTATCAGTGTACAGTTTTCAAAACAGGATTCACCTTTGTCTAACGCTCCAAGACAACCACCAATTTCCTTGGCAATGTTATTTTCAAAGATGCTGTTTACAGCCACAAATAAACTGTGGCCTTCAATCCCTACAGCCCCACCAATGGATCCAGCCGTATTGTTATAGATGTGACAATCGTATAATTCCAGTACAGAGCTTCTGCTGATGGTCACTGTTCCACCCGAATGATAAGCACAATTGTCAAATAGGCTTGTATTCTGCAAGATGATTGTTACATTTCCTTGGCTTGAAATTGCACCTCCACTTCCGTAGTGAGCCTTGTTCCCACTCAGTTGTGAGTTGAGCATAGACAGCGTACTTTCGGTGGTGGCAGAAAGTACTGCACCACGGTCATTCACTGAATTGTTTTCAAACGTTCCATTATGTATCTGGATATCGCTTTTTGATATGGCAATAACACCGCCCTGCGTGTTTGCCTTGTTATTATGAAAACCACAGTTGGTAACAGATGCAGAACTTTTATCTCCAATTGCAAGGGACCCTCCAGCATTTCCTGCTTCGTTATCATCAAATCTAGAAAAGTCCACTGATAATTGGCCATCTGTACTTGAAGAAACAACACCTCCATTGCCTCTTTTCGCATTATTATTTCTAAATGTACTGTTTCTTATAAATATCTTCATGGATAATGCACCAAGTAAGCAGCCTCCATCAGTTACTGCAGTGTTATCACTAAAAACGCAATCCTCTAATACGATGGTACAATGCAATTGAGCATAGATTGCACCCCCTGCACCACTCGCTTCATTTCCACGAAACAGAACATCTGAAAACGTCAGTTCACAATGACTGTTAACTGTTATGGCTCCACCAAACCGATGTGCATAATTGTCTAACATTTGGGAATTCTGTATCACTAACGAAGTATAATGGGCAATTGAAATAGCCCCTCCATAACGTAACGTAGCAGTGTTATTGACTAAACGGCATTTGAAAATGTCAAGTACTAGGTTGCCGCCACCAACAATTGCACCGCCCATTTGGAATGCCGTATTATTCAAAAAGTCAGAATGGCTCAGTTTTACGTTAGAATCAGATTGAAACCAAACAGTTGCAGAATCCTCGGCGGAATTATTTGTGAATAGACAATGACTAATTTCTGCAGTTATACCATCTGATCCACCGACTGCAGCCCCAACAAGAGCTGTATTTCCTTCAAAGGTAGATTTAAAAAGCGACAATGTGACAATTTCAAACACTGCTACAGCTCCACCAATTCCTCCTTTGTTCTGCACAAAGGTTGAGTGTGCGATACGCAAAGTGCTTTGCAGCTGCACATTGAAACAGCTGCCAGTACCGCCTGCTGTATTGTTAACAAAATTACAGTTCGAAACTTCAATGTTTGAGTTGTAGATGCCAGAAAGAGCACCAGCGTAGGATTCGGCTTCGTTTGAAATGAACTGAGCGTTCTTAAGTTTCAAGTTACAGCTTGTTCCGCAGGCTATTGCGCCGCCATTAAAGCTATCCTTCGTTTGCCTTATCGAATCAGTTGCGATTTTGGAATTATTCTCTGTTACATTAAAATGTTCTTTGAAGAGGTTTTGAAAAAGATCCATGTACTTTCCAGGCGCAAATGAATACAATTTGGATTTCGCTTTTCCCCGAATGTTGGTCATACCAATCATAGTTGGCAGTGCACCTACAGCATTGGACCAGAATATTGAGTTGGAAATGTTGGAATTAAAATTATTCTGGATATCAACGGCACCTCCTTGTACAGCTTTGTTGCTGGTGAAGTTTGAGTTGATGATTTGTAGATAACCATGATTCTGTGCACATATTGCTCCACCTACATAAGCGTAATTGTTCGTGAAGGAACACTTCTCTATGAATACAGTACTGTTGGAAATGTACATTCCACTACCACAGGTGTCGGCATTATTATTTTCCAGCTGGTTATCGTTGAAAAATAGCTTGCTGCTTTCAAGCACATGTATGAGCCCGTTTGCATGTTTGTTCTTCCGAAACTGCGACTTTTTTACTGAAACCCGACTGCCAGATTGAATCACAAGTGCACTGTGCACCCCATCAAAGGTTAAATCTTCGACAACAATGTTATCTAATATCGCTGACGAATTTGTGAATGTTAATAGAGTGCTGTTGATCACACCACTTGAGTTTACAGCACTGCAGTTGCTTATGGTTATATTGGAAATGTTTTCAAATAACCAATGTCCAATGACACAATTTCTTATGCTGACGCTCATAGAAACGGTTTCACTATCATTTAGTGAAGATGACGAAGAAATCAGCATTAATGACGACGAATTACTGTTGTTCATGATTATATTCACATCATCAATTCTCCATTCTGAGTTTAAGAAGTTGAACCTATCTATTGAGACTGTTGGTAAAGACTCATCGCGATCCACACTCGAAGATATTTTCAGATTGGAATGTCTGAAAGGCGCATACTTTTTCTGAAAATGAGATGACAATTTGTTATTGCAAGAAGTATCAGAAGTCTACAGGCAATGCAGAAAATAGCAAGTTAAACCCAAAAGTGCCCCTTTTTAATAACACACTTGCTATAAAAAAAAGAGGCGTTTTTCAAAAAGTGCGTGTTGTAATTATCAGTCGGAAAATGTTGACTGTACAATTATCTAATAGTTCCTTGAATTGAATCCACTTGAGTTTGACATATTTTCACTAGCTTCCTTCATAGAAAGTGAACAGAAAGGAAATGGTTTTGCCGCCAACAATATCACTGTTACACTGTGAATCCCGCAATGTTGATCAGCTTCTATGTTTCTGACGTGTCATTGTTCCAAATGTTGGAATTTCATCCTTTGAATGCAAGTGCAAATTAAGACCACAGAGAAATGCATTTCCAATCATTTATTAAATTATGGAATAATTCTTTGGACTATCTAACACATTTTACTTACCGCAAGCTGTGCATTGATGATCAGTGATTTAGATGTAATAATCTCGAGTCCCTTCTCTGGTGGCTGATTTGTATTGTAGTAGAGACTGAGCACGTGTTCCAGTGTTTTACACGCTGTGTATCTAGTCTTACCACAAGTACTCACATCTTTACCGTTAGATGACAAGTAGAATTCTTCATAACCATTGTTTCCTATTAAAGATACGTGGTTATATATAAATATTTGCTGTTTTCAGGTAGACCCAGCGAAAGTATAATTTCATAAGGTACACTACATGTACCAACGAAATTACAATGAAGTCGAAACACTCAAATGTTAAAATTTTTCATCATTTTGAAAATCATTACTCGTTAAAAATTTACAATTACCTCGGGGCTGTATGTAAGAAATGAATGAAAATTCAAATCATAGCGCACAACCAAACTGATTATTGGACATAAAATTGCTTAGAAGAAGTGAAAGACACTCACCGAGACCATGAGTTGACATTGGCTTTGACTCAGTAAATCGACAAAGCATTAAGAGTCGTAATAAAACAAAAGCATAAGTTATTCTCCACATAGTCATTATTACTGCTTCACAGTAAATGTATGTCACTCGAATTAAACGTGTCTAATATAGTAGAGGACACTTTTTTTTCAAACCTTGTGACAGACGAGGAAGTTTTTAAAAATCATCTCGTGACACTGTATTCATCGTAGACCATTGAATCTCTCAGAATTTTCTGTGCCTTACCACCATTAGGACTCTGTCACGTGTCAAAATTCTGGTTTTTGTGATAATTTTGGGAATTTTTTGTTTATCTACAAATAGCTGACTGTGTCGGTCTGTGACATTTTTAACTTTCATTTTTAAACTTTAAAACAATATGATAAGTTTCGGGAATTGAATTTTTCGGTAAACCCCAAGAACTGGTAAACTACATGGGCCTTTTAACGTAATTAATGGCAGTTACATCACTTCAGGATTTTTGCAAATAACAGTGTCAAACGAGGAATACTATTAATCTAGGAAACCTAGCCCAATTTTTTAAGTAAAAGGCCTTGTCCGCCTTTTTGAGCATTATTCTGGGGGGTCTTTAACGAAAGTGACGAACAAGATGTGAACAACTGTTTGTCAAAACGTGACCAGTTATTCGTGTCAAAAAATTTTGATTTCACAAGGTTGAGGAACAGAGGCAGCCTAAGCCATTAAAATCACCTTGTTTTGGTCTTGTTCATGAAACAGTTGTTCCTCCAAAAGAGTAGGTCCAGTTGTTCATTTCATTTTGTGAAATCAAAAATGTTGTTTGTTCATCCAAACAAGCCTTGTTCATCTAAAACAAGCTGTTTGTCACTTTCGTTAAAGACCCCCCTGATAACGTTTCGAATTTGACAGCCTTATTTAATGAATATAATATTTTAAATGATAAAAACTTCTGTCGTCATTACTTTGTATTCGAAAAATACTTGTCTAGGAATCCTAGGCGAATCATTTATTTGAAGTCGATAAGTACTTATATCATTAATTGTCTCAATGGTAAACAAATATGCATGATGTAAACACCTTGGAAAATTCCCACTAAAGGATGTGAAAAACGTGCAGTGAATGGTACTGCCAACACCTCGCAAGGAGAGCGGGCTGATGATTTGATTATGCACATCCATTTATGCACACATGCGTTAAATTCCATGAAATTGATGCGTTAAGAGTAGCGTTTTAGTAGCGTTATGTGCAGTTATTCCCCAACGCTACCGGACTTAACGCATCAACTTCTTTGAACTTAATGTATGTGTGCACAAAGGGATGTGCGTTAAAGTTTATGAAAACGAACTGAAAGGCTAACGCTCATGAAAAGCTCAAGGCATGCTAAACGGACCAAAATTCATGTCCGTTTCGTTTATGAAGACGTGCTGCATATTCGGAATACTAACGAGAATCTCCGGTGTTAGACTATCCTGTGTTAAGACCTGCAAATAAGGTCATATTCTTACAGCGTACGATTTTACAGACATTGATATTCTAAATTTATCAATGAGGTGGCACTGACGGTAAACTTGTCATTTTAGAAACAAATTAAAGATGACAAGTTCTCGAGGAAAATATTTTGACATAAAATGCATTTCAGTAAAATAAAAGTCTTTACACCTTAGTTTTATTTAGAGATCTGTATTAAGGTAGTTCCCTAATGTTAGACAATATGTTAGACAAGGCCTGTCCATGGCAAATAAGCCCCCGGTTTTGTATTGGAGGATTATGTAGAAATCTGCCTTGTAGGTCTACGCAAAATAGTAAAACACATGACAGATTGAATTTGCACGGGAAAGATTTAAAAATTATTTTGCGGCATTCATTGTTATTTTTATGCATTTGGATACAATCAACTACACCATTGAAAACAGAATTCGTTTTCATTACCTATGAATTATTTCAGAAATAGATTTTCATTGAGCAATTTTTGGGACAAATTTCGGGACGAGAGTTAAATTTTCTTCGCAGCTCTGTTTTCCATCACTTTCACTTCGTCAGTACACAGAAATCGCGTCATTTTGATGCGCTATTGTCAAACTTCTGATACGAATTCCGTGTACTGTTCGCTCCAATGTGTTAAATATATTTCTTTAAAAACCCTTTGCTCCAAAGCTCCATCGGATGAAGTCTGATGATCACCAAAAGAACGAGATTAAATAAAATCTGTTGATATCCCAGTGAGCCTCAAGCTCTGTGCAAATTGACTCTAGTCCATGGAGGAGGGGGCGGGGTCCCCGTCCAGCTTATTGAACTTGACTCTGCAGAGGGGTGGAAGGTCTGGTCCCACAAAACTGTAACGGCTGCCTGGAACACAACTCCATCCCTTCATTGATACAGAGAGCCTCCATGCCCTCTATCGGGTACATAAATACTGATGATATCATGTCTTCTTTGTGCATTTTATTTTTTTTTCTTTTACCGGTGAAGCAGTTAGCAAAGCTCACATTCGAAGGTTTTCCTAATTCGTTCTGTTCCAGATCTTTAAGATTTCGTAGGTCTGGTTATATTACTCATTTCAGTGCAAATTTAGATCCACAAATACACCAAATATTGTTTATTATGAATAGTAGTTATGACATGTAATTAAATTGCAATTAGAAACAGCACGCAGCCTCATTTATCTTAATTGTCAAATCTGTTAGATCTGACAAAAAACTTAATTAGGAAAAACCTCAATTGAGAAGAAAGTGAAGTTTAACTCAAGGGACATCATCTCGAACCGAACAGCAACAGTTTCATGACCGAGTAGAACTTCTTGAGAGCTCTGCCTTATTTCAGATTTGTGCTTGTACAGCAAGACGCAAGCGTTTCTGTGGATTAACGAGTTCAGTATCAAAGCGAATAATTTTAATCAGAATAGCGAGCCTAAGGCTTATTTGTCTCAAGGTTAAGGTTGCACAATTTGAACCATTATTGCTTGAAGCCTCAATTTAATTTATATTAAAATGGGTTGCAAATCAAGAAATTCCTGTAAATTTCGAAACGTACAGAACAAAAGAGAAGACACAAGAGTTCCATGCTGTGCTGATGTCCTATTCTTCCAAAACAGAATAGAATTGCATTATTTGGAATTGAACCCGGAATGTCAAAAGCTTTGTCAATTCGACTGAAATAATAGTAAAGTTTCAATTAGCAAACAGGGTATGTGACAGTGCAACACAGTTATTTTTTGTCTCAGGCCAGACCCTTTTTACTTGTTGGATTACAGTTGGAATCAGAGCTCAGATAACCCAAAACATACTTTTCCATTGTTTTGTCAAACATCGTCCAAAAGAATTATATGTTGATTTTACGAATTTTAATGAAAAAAAGCGGTAACTATACATGTCGCAAAGTGGCTTTTTATTTCAAATAGATAGTAACGGGTCATCTTCACAATTTGTATTGAAACAAAATGGGGGAATTGAATTAGTCCCAGATCGTTCTATTTTCAGTCTGAAAGCCCTTAAATCGACAAAGTAGCTTGCATCCTTGC
>JBCAUI010520612.1:0-11917 GCA_038406195.1 Haplosyllis anthogorgicola | reverse complement strand
CATTCATGCCTATACCTCATCCCCATACCTCGTCCTCACCTTGGGGGGGGGTCCATCCCCAGACCTCATCCCCATACCTCGTCCTCATCCTGGGGGGGGGTCCATCCCACAACACCTCGTCCTCACTTTTTGAACTCGCAGCGAAACCACCTTGCTGTCTACAGTAGTCTATCAACGCAAAGCATGATAGACTAATAAGGACCTTCTGTTTTCAAGCTGAAACAACCCTAAATGGGTAGTTCTAGACAGATCTAAACCAATTTTATGATAATTTTGGCATCTTTAATCAATTTTGTGGAATATGAGCTGTCACAAATTTGCAAAGAGAGATTGACCATTTGTTTCAATTGACGATGGTGCAATTTCATATTCTTAATGTGAAAAGTACATTATTACTTCATTACAAAGTGATGTCTTATAAAGGGGTATCATAAAATAAACATGAAATCTAATAGTTTTCAACAAAAAAAGTGCCGTAAAAGGCAGAGTGTCGCCCAAAACAGATGTCGCTCAAAACAGAGTTTACTGTATATGTTCCAGACTATTTTGAGCAGAGTTAGATTCGGAGATAAATATTACCTCACGGGTTGTGTGGCTGAGTTTCCTGTTCTCCCATGCTCTACCTATTTGCTGGAACATACAGGCATTCAAAAATCCCCCTGCTGAGGTGCAGGCCATCAGGATCGAAATGAATTTTGTCGTAGAAAAAAAGCGTTTGGTGCTTTTGTGTGATCACATGGCATTATCATTTAAAGGACATACCATATACAGTTCGACAAAGAACTTTCGAGTTCAAGGTTTTACGAAGTTAACAACAACCAGTTGGAATGTTGGTCGCGAGTATAAACTGCACCAAACTGTTTTCCGGACAAGTCAAGAAGGTTTGATTGTTTGTGCAAATCCTTGACTAATGACTTTTACGACATGTAAATCACAATGTCACCGCATTGCACGGACTTGTAGTGGTCATAAGGACCGAGTGTGATCCCTGCAATGTCCTGCAGGCCTTATCCTGGAGACTACCCTAGTAACACCTAATGTCGGCCCAAGAATGTGTTTCATGACCAACTAATGCACATTGAGTACAGCTTATCCCTTTCTCATCCATATGCAAACACATTAAAGATTATCTCTAATCTAGGTCATGACAACTTAATCCCTGTTAATCTGTATTAAGTTTGAGGCATTGCTCATAAGGGATCCTAAATGACAATTTTCAGTTCTAAGGCGTAACTTATTATGGCTGTGTAGAGTATATAATTTACAGGGGGGATGGTAAGATTTGGGATACAGAAGAGTAAATGCAGGCTCACCTGAGCTACATAAATTGTGAGAGATACGACCGGTAGAAATAATTTTTTAATCGCGTAAGTATCTTTAGGTTTGAAAGGTTTGTTGAAAGTTATTCAAAGATTCTAAATTGATTTTAGCCAATAATACAGATACCGAACTTATTTAATCTTAACTTTAGTCTTGTTATGACGGGGGAATATTTTCCCTTCTTACTATGGAAGTTAATATATGCTGCCGAGCAATTGTCATTATAATTCGAGAGTGTCTCAATTTAGCAAATTGCAAATCCATCTTTGGTGCAGAAGAATACGAAGAATCTCTTTATGCCATCGAGCAGGACCTACCCATTCAGGGCAACATATGCTTCATAGGGAAGACCTCAAGTGCCGGATACATCAATGCAATTGCTTCAGAAGTTGTTCTGTTTGCAGAACATGCAAGCAACCACTCACCTAGTTCTCTCAAAGTCCCACCGGACCACAGCTAGGAGTCAGTTAATGCTTCTAAACTGGACAATACGTCTCTTAAATAGTTTACCGATTCCTCTTATGATTGCCATATTAACAAGTGGGAGTATGCCTGCTTGAAAGGCAATGAGCTTTAGAGACAAGAGAGTTTTTGTTGGCACAGGGGCTATCCAATTTGCTAATTGAGATTACATCCTTTATCCCTGACAGATTACTATTGTTGAATATTTCAGTCTTTGAGCTTGAAGTTTGTTATGTGATTTATTGGATTAAATTGCAAGAGTTCCAGCTTTGTTTGTGAAAATGTTTCGGTCACCTCCGGTTTGAAAAGAAACCATTGGCGGATCTAGGGGGGGCGCCGCCGGCGCGCGCCCCCCCCCCTAACGGCCCAAATTTTCTTCGTTTTCTTGCGCTTTCCGCTAAATTTTGGGCGAAAATAGGGGTGGCGCCCCCCCAATCGGCCGGGCGCCCCCCCCCAACGGGAAATCCTGGATCCGCCCCTGGAAACGATCTGCAATTGCTGTAATTTTGTCGTTGAGATGATCAAACATTACGAGTTCACCGCAAAGCTTGAATGTTGAAAGTTGCGAAACTCCTTTTGTACTTGTTTTATTCTACTCAGGTAGACATCTATCTACTGTAATGCTCTAGGACAAAAACAACTTGGATAAATCCATCATTTAAGCTTGCGCAAGAAGAGGACAAAGACGCAAGGCCTGTAGGAGTACATGTATAATGAAATCAAGGCAACTTTGTTTCACGCCATGATCTAAATCACCTCTAAGTAGCCTTGTGAGACCAAGCAAAGTGGCCCATTGTTCGGGCAGGTTCCATTTCTCTCAACGGCTACTGCTCACAATTATATTAAGAGAAGAGCCTTTGCTTAATGGTCTATGATTAGCGATGATACCAAGAGGATAGACCTTTGCACTTTATCATTGACCCCTGACAGATATTGCCACTTAGCTTTACACTTGTAAAATCGCTTCAAATTTACTGTCCCCAAAGTGGCTATTCCTGATATTAGTGGCGGTCCAGCTTAATTGCTGCAGTCACACCGGATGGTCCGTAATAGCCAAAGGTAACATAATTCTGCAAACAGTCAAATGCGAAAACTCAAACCTTAAGTTTTCGCACTGTTGTTTCCAGTAAGGATAATAGTAGATCCTGCAGAATTATTCAAAAAAGATCAGTTAGTTGTTTTACGTATAAAATATTTCTTCATATTATCTCTTATTGAGAGTGCCCGCTGGCAGAAGATTCATGCACTGCACCTACTCGTTTGTAGTCATTAAAACACTTGACATAATTAACTTGACCAAGATGTCAAAACAATGGCCCTGCATACCAAAAATTGAGTATCGAGGTCAAGCTCGCATTTGTATCAAAATATGCTGCCAATAACAGACAATTATTAAGCTCTTAAGATCCGGACTCCCAGATGGATAATAAATATAGCTTCGTTTGACCTCTGTACAATTGTTCAATACATCATTGCGTGATGTCTTTCTTGAAGTTTATTGGAGGCTACAGACGGCAAAAATGAATTCAGATGACCTATCGAGAACAATTTGGACCAGAAAATCTTCCAGCATTCCAGAAATAATTATGGGCACCATGTGTATTGAGGGAGTAAATATTAGTTTAAAGTCACGGTGAAGGCTGACAGCTCATTATTTATTACGATTGCAGGCATATTTGTCATGGATTATCGTAGAAAAATTGTCCTCTTAATGACTAGTTATTTTCCAGGACGTTATATTGGTACAGCCAATTGGTGCGAACCATACATTTTATGATAGTTCTTCGAAAATAATGGATTTTGAGTTGGATGTTCTAATTTACGGCTAAAAAAATTCAATATATATGGGCAACAAATCATCTACATGAATGCTTCACAGCAACTCGAACTATAACAGTCAGCCTCATAACCATTCACTTTGTTGATTAGAAGTTTGTACTTCATACCCAAGCTGACATAGACGCGCTGATTAATTTTACCTTTAGAAGGCATTCACACGTACGACGCATATTTACTTTTGGAGTCTTGATAACTGAGAATTAAATCCTTGTATTCACTTTGTTTCACTTTCTTATATTCTTGCGGTCAATAAAATTTATCTTGATGTCGCACAATTCAAGGGGTCGTTTGGTAAACTTGACATTATGCAATTAATTTAATCTCATACTGGTTGTCAAAATTGATGCATTTTGTAATGTAATAAGTGATGCACAAACTTGACTCTTGCCAAGTTGTAATGACCTTTTTTCAGGATGGAAATTAGCCTGTAACAGTCTCCAAAAAGAGATGTGATGGACAAACAAATAACAGACATTATATTCTACTTGAACAAACACGAGACTAATCTAGCGTTACCATCTGCCCAAGCTGTGTCGGGCACTGGTAATTTTATCAGACTGGAGTGTGCCAAATTGCTACTCTCTCAACATTAACTGTTACCTTTTTTATCCAAACGATCGCTTTGACCCTCCCATTCTCTAATACAGCGCTCAGCTTTTTAAACATGACTCACAGTGTTTTATCGTGGAGCTCGGAGCTAAAAATTAGCTGAAATTAGCCGTTAAGCTGAGCAAATGAATCCCTTCGAAAATCACGGAGGTCAAAGGGCAGAGTGTCAATTTCCGAGAACACTTATTTTGCAATAGAGTGTTGTGTTCGCACTGAGATCTCGCGAGGCTGGCGAGACTAATGACAGGCTGCTTACGGGAGCATGTGATTTGATCTGCAAATCGCGAGAGAAGATGCGCGTGTGCGCTGAACATCATCATCATCGCTGCTTTACACTTTTATGATGATGTCATTTTCTACTGTGATGCACTTCGCTGGTGTACCATTAAATTTCAACAAAAACAAACATGTCATAAGACCATTACTAATCTGTGGGTACATATTTCAGCTTCTTTTGAACTATCAAATCAAAGTTACAGTGGCATGACCAAAACATGGGTTACTGAAACAGGCGTGTGGATGTATGTTTAATAAAGAGGAAATGGCTTTTTCCGTACGGATGTGCACATCTATTTAGGAATAAAAAGCTGCCAATAAGCTTTCCTATTTCTGACACAAAGCCAAAAGCCATATGAGCAGAGCCAGCTCCAAAAAAGTCTGCGATCTGATCTTATGATTATAGTTCTTTTTTTCATGTAAAATTGTGTCTAGAAAAACACTTGAGACGATGTTTTATTTAAAAACCACCCAAGGAGGCGTGTCAGTAACTTCTGTCATCAGATCTGCACGTCAGCTTGTAGTGGACATCAAACAATAATTAGACAACAATGAGGGCTTTCTGCTGAATTACCGGGTCTTGCCCTCTTATGCCCCATCATCCGTGCCCCATTACCCCAGCTCACACATTTACATAATCAATCAGGTCCATGCCATCTGGCCTTTGACTTCTCTGGGGTTCCAAACAGACTTTTACTGCACTAAAACAAGACCGATTTCCTAAATCTGTGGAGAATTCAGCCTTATGGTTGAGGGTGATAAATAATGTAAGCTTTGGCGTCTCGTACCTTTAAATCTCCATTCAGATTAAAAACTGTTGTGTTTTTGTCTGTGAATGTTCGAGTCCGCTGAGGTTTTACGGATCTGTTTGTGTCTGGAAGCCTGTAAAAAGAATTTAGGCACCTTTCTGCAATCCACTGGAAACTATTGGCTGTCCCCTGATGCCGAGGGGAGACTAGTGTTGAAGAAGCTCCAAATCCTGGGCAAGATTATGCAAAGGTAAGATTCTTTGGTCTGCAGAAAACGCATCTGAAGTGTTTTTGTTCCTGAATAATGCTGTTAGAGTTCTGGCATCTTCTACTTTTTTTTCTTTAAACACTGTGGCAGCGGTGTTTAAGTGGATGAGGTGATATGTTTTATGCAGAGTGTTCATTGTGTCAGCTGGGAACTAAAAGGTATTGCAGGCATGTTTGACATAGGATCAAGTAGTTTGAAATATTGATGATGAGATTTGGTCCAAGGAACAACTATTGTTGAGTCACAATCCACTTGCAAAGTGACTAATGTCATTGGAAACCATTGTTCTTATATTTTTTAAATTTAGCAAATTTAGTTGGTTGCAAGGCATAAGAAATTTATCATTTCTGTAAAGGAAATATGTATGAAAATAGTTATAATACCGAAGTACAATAAGTTGTATAATACAATAAGTTGCATAATATTCGAAAGGTAGTGTACCAGGCATGTCTCATTTCACTTAAAAAGACGAGATGGGAGGAATCTAAGGGGAGACTAACTTCTACAGTACTTGACTTTTTAAAATGCGAAGCCTACACTTAAGAGACTTTTAGTAAAGCCTTCACATTAATAATGTATCTTTGGTATGGCATCTATAGGGCTGGTGCATTATTAAAATGTTTGAGTCTTAGCTCATGACCAAATGAAATGATCTTTAAAGCCTCCGGAGTATGTACCGCGGTTTAAAATGGAATCCGAAACCTGAGCGATTGCTGCATCGGGCTTCACTTTCTGCAACATGAAAAATGAATAGTTTCTGCAAGCCTAAAACCATAAAAGTACTTCTTGTAAAAAAGCCACAATTGAATTAAGCATCATGAAATGTCAGAGGGGTCCTGAAAGCTTGAGACCAAGTGTGTCTCTTCGGGGGTTGTGTTACACAATTATCACATAAGCACTATTAACCTTTAATAAAGATTTCATTGACCTGATGACCTTGTGAGGAGCTTCCTTTCAGAGGAGGCTGAACAAATGACAAGACAACGCACTTGTCTGTGAACTTCCATAGTATCCTTGTGACATGCCTGATTATATTATCACTCCACAAGCCTTGACCTTCTCGGAACATTTGACACCGAGTTCATTCGCTTATACTTTGAACTCATAAATATTAGTCATTAACAGAAGACACGAAATGGATGCCAGCACCGAATGTGAAAACAGAAACGGATTTGATTTCTGATCGGAATATATTCTTGTCTCACTTGAATTATATAATTAAATTAGAGCTGAATTAAGAAGTATATTATGTCAACTTTTCAATAATAGAATATCTGAAAATGTTGCAGAGAATATTTTAAAACACTCGGTTAAAATACTTTTTGTTAAAAACGCACGCTCACACGTCAACGCACACGAACACCTGCACACGTTAAATTTTGTTAAAAATATATCAATACACATAGATTACTTGTGTCTGTACAGAAACCTCTTTAACTTTGATTTCCAAAGTTAGAATCAGGAATATCTAGGGTAGTTTATTTGGACCTGCTTAACGATCTTCTGTCATGAAAGGCATCATCATCTAACCCAAGTCACGAATATCTTCCTCTAACTAATCTGCCCCGTTAATCTCATCATCAATACATACTATTGCAGCTTGTTGTGTATGAGTGTAATTGGACTTTAATTAATGACCCGTGGGATAAAATTCTCGTGCAGTGTAATTAAGTATGGCAGCAGAAGGAACCAGATCTCTATGGAGTTAAGGATACCATGTCATGCATTCTTAAACTACAAGATTTTATTACTGTTTTGGTCCTTTAATTCCAACTTTCCCTTTACCAGTGAACACTTTAACATTGTTTAATACCAACTTGATACTTTGGTACTTCTGCCCGGTCAGCGATGCTCTCTTTCTTTCTCAGCATCATGACAATTGTTCACACCACAGTTTCCGTCAAAAAATTACTTCAGAGAACACCAGAGAATTCTATTTCAGCTAAAAAGATTAATTTGACGATACCAACATATATAAAAATGTACACGAGAGACTAAGTGTTCGAAAGTAAGTGTAGAAGACGCAATGTTGATCAGTAGCTATTTTCACGTTAAAGTTAAGTCAGTATCTCATTTCTAAATATAGCGTAACAATTGGATGAGGGACAGCTCCTAATCATTGCCTAATTTCATTGGGTCCTATGTGACTTCAGTGAAACAATTGCATTATTAGATATTCATTAAAACCGATACCCTTAAATAATGAATTTCTTTTACTCAAGTTATGTAACCGTGTCATGAATTCAGCATTTAATTGAGTTATTGAACGTCAATAATGTGTCACAAATAAGACATGGAACGTATATTTCTCAGGATAATCAGTGGCCCCAATAATGGGCTCTGATCCATGTACAACCAAATATATAAAAACGTACCAAAGTACGTTTTGGTGGAAATAAAATTTTAAAAAGTTTTTTTTATCTTAACTTACTTCGGAAAATTGAAAATGAGTTAATAAACTGCAACATGAGGTATCTGTTTAATTATGGCTTTCATTGTAGCACAACACCATTGCAAATATAATTGAAGCACCACAGGCCCTCCTTCTGTCAGGTAACTGCTAATTATGTTCTCAAATCAAAAATCAAATCAGCGTGTGGTATTTTATTGGCTTTGATAACTTAACAGTTTTTCTGTTCAAGCTCCAGGACACACATTGAGAATAGCAAACTGCCCCTCGGTTGAGGTACGTAACGGACATTTTCCCCTTGTTAGACACTATAGATTTCGGACTTGCTTGCTGAAGTCGCGTGTCAAGAATTATACCATTCAAAGATGTAAAATTACGACCAACATGATCTACAAACATACACTTATCGTCAGTCCTTTTTGCATGTAGCAAGTAACCAGTATTCCGGTCAACTCAAGTGATGAACGAAATTCTGTTGTTAATGTTGAAAATTACCTCGAAAGTTCAGATTTGGATCCAACGAATAGTAGATTGTGTCATTTGTGAAGATGTTTTGCAAAAGAGTGTTTCATTTTCAAAAAGAAAAGCATTCGGAAAAATTGAAGTGATAGGTAAATTTATGCACCTAAGTATTGGATATCCGTCAGTCGAATCATTACAATGGCTGAAAAGAATGAACATTAGCCTATATTTAGCTTACATGAAACCATGCAAACATTTTCATTGACCGTAAGTCTCATTTTAGGTGTACAAATATTATAGCACTTGTTATAGGTTGAAGAAAATAAAAAAAATATTTTGTTCGTTACATTTACAATGGTTTTGGTGGTGACACCTGGGTATATAAATCAAATTTGTTTATTAGTTGAAGTAAAGATAGGAGCAGGTAATTTGGGCCTCTGGGAAAATTCACTGGGGTCTCAAAGCCTCTGTTTATATTATTGAACATGCAACTTTGACACGCCAAGGACCTGTTTAAAAAGTTCGTTGTTTGTTGAATTACGGATAACGCATGTTCGTTAAGACAAGCTCTCTTTTGAAAATTGACCTCACAATCTTCATTTGTTTGGCGATATGTATTATGAAGCCTAAGTGTAGCCCTGTTATCACTGAGTAACGGTCAAATTGAGGTGCCTATGTTCAGAAGCCACCTTGCTTACCTTCAGTTGATCCAGTGAGCGGAAAATCTGCAACCATGAACGTTACAAAAGTTTAATGAACTCTTATACTAAAATGATTAATTAATGATGTAGTGCTGTATTAAGTCGTGACAGATAAAAATGTCAAGGATCTTTGCGTGTATGTCTGACTTCGTAGCTATTACGTCTGCTGGAACAAGAAGCTCATTAGGAGATCCTCTGGGATACAAATCTATTACATCTCCAAACATAGCCTCGTAAAAATCGTGCTCACATTTGTTGGAGAACTCTAATCAAGGTCATTAAGCGAAAAGTTCATCAACTCTGATTGCATGTTCATCGGACATGAGATAATGAGTTTAATTAGTTAAATGAAAAGCAGATCAATTGGGACTTTGGCTAAATCAACACTGATGTTCATTAACGACAATAGGTGTTTTACGTGTTTCGAGGTTCATTCATGCGTGACCTGCAAGTCAATTCAGGCAATATTATTTTATTCGGGATGCTACCATGCCTAATGTGTCACTGAACTACACTATGTGGTTATTGATGTATAAACGAGAAATCAATGCTTGAATATCGTGTAAAGTCTTTGGAACATGGAAATTTATTAGTTTTGGAACAATAGATTTTGTTTCACGTTTCAGCGTGAAATTCTTCAGGAGATGTTTTGCTCTGAGAGTGTCCATTACTCATCATTCTTTGCATAACATTTCACTGATTATTATGATCTAAGTTAATAATAAGAGCAAGCGCTAGTGTTTTGATACCGCTGGCAATTCGTCGACGAAACATAAAACAGAAAGTAGAGAGTGATGTGATAATTTAAAAATTGTTTCCAAGCATAACTCTCATTGGACGTTCTTTTTTCCCACATCTTCTTGTTGTTTTTTTTTTCAGTTCTACCCTGAGTAACATGTGTAGGTAGCAAAATTAAAGTTTAGTTCTTTTGCAAACTGAAATACACAATCCCACACGGTGACATCAATTACTGTAGCATTTCGCTGAGCTTGAATACACAGTCCAGCTTCTTGGGAAGAGCATGTTGCATGCTCCACGAAACTACACTACGTTTTGAGATATGAACATGATCCCCGATGATTAAAACATATCCACGATATTAAATATATTAAATTCATTCGTCTGTGATGTGAAAAAAAAGATTATAGCTTGCCTTTGGATACAATGATGTTTCCACGATGCCCCATTGATGTCACCAAATGTTCCCATGCTGTAGAGCAAGTAGAGGAAAAGAGAAAACTAAATAAAGCTGATGAGTAGCATTGAGGAAATTCGCTAACTCACTTTGACTAACTTAATCAAGCCATTTTAGGCTGCTAAGAAAGGCAGACATTTAGTAATCTTAGGCCTCTCAAGTGTCACTTAGGGTAAAGTGCCACAGACATGATAAATATTGAAACAAACAACAAGGATTCTACTCATGGGTCAACACACAGTAACGATAGAAAATTCAATTAACTCAAAATGTTTCATGGTGTTTGCTAACTAAAATATTTACAGCAAGTCCTCGAGGTTTTACTACAATTGTGCGCACTGAATCGACTGCCGTTTCAAGACATTGTTACTTAACCTTTGTGGGATAATTCTTATGAATTGAAATACACCGACGTAGCATGATTATTTCATTCTCAAGAAAAGGTTAGATTTCTTGTTGAGCCGAAAGTATACCAAATTAAAGTCCTGAACTTGATGTGATTTTTCGTACTTGGAATGAAGAATTTATAATATTATTTTGTATATTTTGTTTATTTTGTTTATTTTGATGTATACTTGGAAAAAATATCTTGTACACATTGATAATATTAATTTGCTATTTGGCGAACTTCAATAAAAACATTGATGTGTATGGTTATGAGTTGTACACTGAATCTACAAAGTTTCGCTTTGTTCACTGAGAAACAATAATTGTTGTTTGAACAATTGATACGTTGAATGTACATTTCATTGGTTATGTTGCCTTGAAAGTATAGTACAGCAACTTTGGAGGGGATACAAATTGCACAACAGTATCAATTTAAGAACCACTTCTACTTGTAATGAGACCAAGCACATTCACAATTGCTGAGAGGTAAAAGGGGGCAAGCAGTAACTGCATTTAGCTAATTAAATCAAAGCTTTTTAAGGGGTAGCTAAGTGACTCGGACATGCTGTAATCTTAGACTGTTCAGGTGTCACTTAGAGTCAAGTTAAGACAGCCTGATAAATATTGGAATAAGTTTGGGCAGTCAAGTAAAGCTAAACCTGTCCCTGAAAGCACTTAAGGGTCAGAAAGACTTGCTATCCTGGGATTAAGTAACATTTTCTGTGGCCAACTAAACTTTGTCACAGAAATGAATTATTCCATTAGGCAGCTTGGGCTTTTCTGTAGGATCATAGGAGGTTAAAATACTTTTGTTTAAATGTTAAATGCTGGACAAGGAATGGTTATAGACGTCGAAAACAATTTTTAGGCATTTATTAAGGAAATTTCTATGCACAAGTACATTTTGTCACTGGACATTGAACACTGCTGTAGCTTCTTCCGTGTACAGTACGTGCAACGTTTCAATTTCTAGAAAGATCTCTATTGAGATAAACATTAGGACCCCCAACCGGCTAACAGTTAAGCCGATTAGCCGCGCTAAAAGTCTGGTGGCTAGGTAGCTGGCTAACATTTTCCTTTAGCCATTAGCCTTTGTTTAATAGGAATATCACACATTTGTGACTGTCCCACATGTAAAAAATAGGTCCAGTTGGACCTGAGGTCATTTGGCATTATCAATATACTGAGACAATTTAGATCATAATATCACAAGGATACAAAGTGTCTGGGATCAAATGT
>JBCAUI010520601.1:0-11919 GCA_038406195.1 Haplosyllis anthogorgicola | reverse complement strand
CGGACATGATGACCCCCCCCTTCCCCCCCCGCTGAGAGTAGAACTGACGGACATGCTGCCCCCCTCCCCCCTGTTTACGCGTATACAGGGGCCTCTACAATTGTCAGATTGCTCGTTTTTGTTTGTTTTTGTTTTTTGTTTTTTGTTGGTTTTTTTTGTTGTTTTTGTATTTGGTTTTTTTTTATGAACGCCACACTTTAAATCGGTTAAAACATTGGCCCTTTATTGCCTATCGCTCACTTGATGTTGTTTTGTTATCAGGACCTAGAGATTCGGAAGAACCTACCTGTACACATTCTTGGAACTGGTGATAGAGTTGTCACATTTATGTTCTACGTAAGCTTTGACTGTGTACATTTTGTATATATTTTTATACATATATTTATTGTTAAGATTTAATACGTTTGATATCAGGATTTAGAGTTACTGGAGAGAGTTCCAACCCATCTGATGCACACGGGCGATAGAGTCGTCACGTTTATGCTCTATGTAAGATAGATCACTCCCCTCTACGCATGTTGGGGTTTTACACCCTGGACCTGGGTCACATTTACACCCTGGAAAAATAGAGTAGATATGGGGGCATTGGCGGATCCAGGATTTCCCGTACGGGGGGGCGTCCGGCCCGTAGGGGGGGAGCGCCAACCCAATTTTCACCTATTTTCGCCCAAAAATCGAGAAAAACTGCATGAAAATTAAGAAAATTTTGTCCGTTGGGGCGCGCGCCTCCTGCGCCCCCCCCAGATCTGTCAATGGGGGGATCCAAAAGAGGGGAGCGCCGTCGGCCCAAATGGCTCAATTTTTTCAGAGATGGAAATCTTTCGGTTCTAGCCGGAATTCCGTTTTTTGGTTGTTGAAAAAAATTGTCATTTGTATTTAAATCTTGCATTCGCCATCATTCTCTTTTGTTAAATTACTAAGTGATTTCCCATTTTTGTCCGGATTTTTTTGGGGGGGGTTCATTGCAATGGGATTTTCGGTGAAAATATTACAGGGCACCTTCAACTACTTGAAAGCCACAGCGCCCTCTTCAACGAGAAATGCTGGATCCACCCTTACTAGACCACGGCCTCTTGACTTCACACAATGAAAAGCATGGGTCCAGCTACAGTTGTCACAGCTTGGCGCATGAAAATGTTGGCGACAGCAGAGTAGATTGCATGATTCGTTGTTGCAATAGAAATTGAAATAGGAATCTTGCAATAAGTTGGCTGGCATGTAATAGACTGGCACTTTCTGTCGCCTTAAATATCGACACATCTTCTTTCATGGGACTGTATAACCCAAGAGGTTTAATAAGCTGGATGAAATTCAGTTAGATAGGACAGAGGTCTGGCTGATGAAAATATTTTTCACACGAAAGGGTAACAAATTAGAGTTCTTGTAGCAAAAGTATGGACTTTTTAGAAACGGGTGTTTGATTACTAGTCATGACATAGTTGGCTTGTCCCATTGAGGATTTGAATTATTTGTTTACGTGCAAATTCTGGATTATGTTGTAAATTAATCAACGAGGTATAGTCCACATTACATTATGAATTGCACATGAAAGATACAAATTATTTTTGGCATCTGTAAAATTAACAGAAGAAGAACTTGCACCGGAAAAAAGCAAACAAACTATTTGGGACTTTAATGGGACAAGCATATTACAACATATTACGAAACAGTGTTATCTTGTCAACTTTTTAGTTTTACAGAATTGAAAGGTTACCAGGCGCAAACGGTTGTGGGTTTTGTAATGTCCCAAGCATGGAAATTAATACTGCATTAAATTCACATTATTTTCAGGAGAAAAAATAAGGGCATTCTGCACAAAAATTGCACCGGCATGTTTGTGGATTTACATTGCATGGGGTTTTTCATATTATTTATTGCTTTATTGTTTTGCCTTTCTTCGAAAATATAGAGTGAGGTAAGCAGAGCGCAAGTGCCGGGTTTCATACTCAACACGGGAGATCGTCTTTCAACATTCATGTTATATGTAAGCATGTTCAAAATATATGTTTTAAGGGTTATGGTGGGAGATTTATTATATTTATACATTTTAAGATTAATATGTTATGTAATTGAATAAAACTAATAATTATTGTTTAAGCAAATAAGGAAAATTACGCGTTTTCTCTGATCCGGACAACACGATC
The DNA here is from genome assembly GCA_038406195.1 of Haplosyllis anthogorgicola. Taxonomy (NCBI): domain Eukaryota; kingdom Metazoa; phylum Annelida; class Polychaeta; order Phyllodocida; family Syllidae; genus Haplosyllis; species Haplosyllis anthogorgicola. The sequence continues at coordinate 9,775 of JBCAUI010520601.1, read as the reverse complement.
TAAGGACCATTTCCCCAACTAAATAATACTTCTATGGAAAAACACTAGTACTTTAGTAGAAAACAATTTTGGGACATTTTAAACCTTCCTTCGAATAAATTTAAATCTAAATTCTACATTTTATAATTGATACAAATTGTGTCTGGTTTAAAATTGACTGTTAAACAACACTATAAAAATGTCGGCAAAATTGTTTTTCTGGTTTTCTAAGAATTAACAACTGCTGCTTTTAATTTCGACAAAAAAATTTGTTTGTGGTAGACGATTGAACAAAATGCATCTTTCGAATAGCGCAGAGTATAAGTTAAGGCCAGGCTCCACCAGCGTTTTGTGAATGTTGAGAAAAATAAAACGTCCAATAAAATCGAAATAGTTTCGACCACAAAAAATCACGATATGAATTCCACATATTTTTAAATACATAGCACCGCGATTTTCGTCGACGAAAAACTCTTTTGGTGGAGCCTGGATATTAGATCGTGTCCTATTTGTCTTTTGAGTAACAACGAAGATAGACGATTTTTTTGTTTGTGTAGTTACAAGATGTAGAAGCAGGTGGCAGCACCGTATTCCCTCAAATTAACGTCAGTGTGCCTCCAGTAAAGGTAAGTTACTCATTTCTCCCTCCTTTTCTCAATTTCCCTTATTGAAACACTACATATTAACATTAAAACATTTTTCCAGTCAAAAGTGCAGAAGGTACCAAATTGTTTTGAGGATATTTTTCATACGTTAACGACTAGCGCGTCTTCATAAACAAAGTGCGTGCTAATTTTGGTGCGGTTAGCATGCGTTGAGTTTCCCGTGAGCGTTGGCCTCACTGGCTTAACATTACATCGTTACCGTCGGTGTGTTAAGGGTGGTGCGTTTAGTTTATGAAGACACGCTGTACATCTTCAGCCCCTCCCTCCAACCCCCTCCCCCCACCTATCCCCAAATGACAAGCAGGAAAACTAGCACACTTAATGTTTATTTTTGAATATATTATTTTGTAGAATGCCGCAGCGTTTTGGTACAACATTAAGCGGTCGGGTGAATTGGACCAGAGAACACAGCACGCTGGGTGCCCTGTGCTACTTGGAGAAAAATGGGGTCAGTTCTTTATTTGTTTTAACTTACATTTCCCGTCGCACTTCGAAATCGGGAGTTAAAATAGGTCCAGATGGACCTGAGCTCATTTGGCATTATCAAAAAAACTATGACAATCTAAGTCATAGGTACAAATGAAGTGTGTCAGATGAAATCTCTAATATGTGACCAATGAAAAACACAAATATAGCTGATAAACTGGAAATATATGTGGCATCAATATACGTTTTACAAGAAATAAAGAGGGTACATAGGTGCATAAGACTGTGAAATATGAAGTTTGTTCCTTCAAATGTCTGTCCAGGAGCAAGGATCAAAGAAAAATACAAATATGGCTGTCAATTTGAGAATAATGGTCACAGCAACATAATATTTGCTGGACATTCATGGGGGACATAGATGCATGTGTGTGTAAAATATGAAGTCTCTGTGATCAATAGTGTGCTCAGGGTGAGTGCACAGATGCTGATGATGACGACAACAACGATGGACAAATCATGATTCTGTAGGCTCTTTGGCATATATGCCAAATGAGCCACAAACTAGCAGTTCAGCAGTAAATCAAAATGGCTTCCCTTTGTTTACATACAAAGTTTACCGGGAATATTTTAGGAAGCAATTACACTCTAATTTCAAAGAATAACACAACATTGAATACACAATAATGATGTATCAATGATGAGGCATCATTTAAATAGTCAATTTAAACTTAATTATGAAGATTTGTCAACTTGACCATTAAGATGTTCTCCCCAGATTTGCTATGGTTGACAGTGTAACGTTTCCAGCAGTCTCAGTGCGACCACCGTGATTGGATAATGTACTGGACACCTGGTAAGTGAGTGCCTTACTATTGAAGCGTAACATTAGACTGATAATAATAGAAGATATAAAGTAATATGAAATCAATTCAACAAATCAATTCAAGTGCTTGGAGATTTCTGCACAACAAGCAGGAAAACTGGAAGTGCTTTCTACGGCAAATTGATCCTTTCTAATTTTAAACACCATTTCACTAAAGCGCTCGCACTGAGCTACATGCGTACATCAGCATCCGATTTCACGCGCCAGTACCTCCAACAAATTCAACTTACATGCTTTGATGACTCCTGGCAGGTTCCTAGAAATGTCTTTCTTTTATTTCAGATGATTTTTGATTTAAACTGAAACATGGAAGCGGTTACCGATTAACCTAAAATTGTAATGGTTGACATTTCTTACATTAAGCCATTCCTTTTTGGCTAAGTTGGTTGTGGGTCTGTCACAAGATCCAAAGGTTCGCATCCTGTAGGGTGCCTCCTTACCCATGCTTGTAATGTGTAATAAGTGTGCCTGCCTGGTAACACCCTTGTCACTGTACTCTTTTATTTGGCAGAGAGCAATTGCCATTCAAAAGTGAGTCTGGGGATCACATGTATGTCAGAGCATGCAAGCCAGAGTTCCACCCTGATTCTGAAGCCCACGTCCTAAACAGAGAATGCAGGGAGGTAAAGAAAGAATTGTTTATCAAATATTCGGTTTATTGGTAAGAGAAAATTGTTCTGTTCCAAGCTCTAACTTAAACGGCTTTACGGACGTGAATCCGTTCAGCTGTTTCAGCGTGGATTTACAGGATTATCCGTCAGGAATCCGCACACCTCTTTGTATCAATGCAAATCGCAACAGCAAAATGGCCACTATATTCGCTGCCTGCACGGTATTTTTCCGGATTTACCTCAAGGGAAGTTTTTAGAATCCTTTCTTTGAGAAGGCACGATTTTAGCTAAGACCTAAATTTCAACCATACTTCCTTTTGGAAATTGAAACAAAGTCAAAGTTAATTCGACCTGGTGCCAATTTTGCATCTCGATGTAAGTTGTTTCAACACATTTGTTGTACGCGATTTACATTCTCAGATACATATAATCTTTTATTTATTTATGCAACATAACGGGTAACCGTGTAGTCCCGGATTTTCTATTTGTGAAGTTGGAATCTCCCTGGGAACCGGGGGGTTTATCTAGTAAAATGATAAAATCGATTAAATTTAGTTCCTACGGGATTGACAACATGTCCTCATTTATTTTGAGACGTTTTAAATAAATAAACAGCATCATGTTTACAAGAATGTAGCCCAGGGGCCGTTCTGTTTCGTTTAATAATTCAGTGTTTATCTAATATAATGCAGCATCATGACAGAGGTGTCGCGCCCCTGGAATACTAATAGCACCACAGTGTCACAGGATACTAGCCGTGTCAATGTGTGTTCATTGTCGGTGTTGTGTAAACAGCGCACTGAAACATTTATTTGGATTCTACTAAATATGTTACTGCAACATGGTTGGGAATTTTATACAACATAGAATAATAATAATAGCGCCTACTGTCACTAAACCTTGGGACTCTCATTTGAAATTTGCTGCATGAAAGCAAACTTAGGGTATGCATGTCAGTACATGCTCAGCTACAAAGGAACAAGATACTGGGTCATGGCAAAACTGTGAAAAATAATATGCATATTTTATCTTAAGAGGTTGTACTATTGCTTTTCGAGTCTAGTTCGAGCTGACTTGATCCGAACAATTTTTCAGTTGACAACGTTAATTGACATCAACGTGAATCTAATTCTAGACTTGATGGATGAACAAATTATTCCTGGTTAATCCGGTTTATTACAAATCACTGCTTTCTCGACACTTGATTTATAATGAAGAACTAAGTGAACTGAATTGACAACCATTGAATGCCTTTATTCAGTCTGTGAGAAAATGGCAAAAACTAACACAATCGCAATTATTTAATTGACACCGTGAGATATTTTTCTTCAGCCTTGTTTAAAATGCAGTCAAAATTACAACTTGGCATGACAAAGAATTGTTACCTAAGTGCCATCTGCTAGAGTATTTGCAAAATTTTGTTTTGTTCACCAATTTTTTCTATTTTCAATAGTCAATTTTAGCGTACACAAACTTCTCAAAATCAGATAATTCGTTGGGTTGTTCGCATAGAATGACATGTTCATTCACGATTCCCCATGTTGGGATAAATAAGCAAATGTTTCCAGCGCAATTGAACGAGTTATTATCTTTGGAACATAGTGGCCTGTTGTATTATTGTAAGCTTGAATTCTCCTGCCAAACTTCTTAAGACACCGCAATCTTATTTCACGCTTTTTGCATCCATCAGATTTAACCAAGTTATTTTCAGCCTTTCCTTTGACTTTCACCACTCAGCTTTATGTTCAATCTTTTGTTATAAAAGGATTAGTACGGATATTGTACTGGCTGTGAAGATGGACTTATAAGGAACTTGTGACTGAACTCTGGCCAGTAAACTATTTGCCGCATCCACAATCAGAACGGTCGCTCAGTCGCTCACGAAATGGCATAACTTAGCTGACACAAACAATAACAAACATTGTTATGTTAAAATCTTTATTTCATTCAATATTTTCGTCCTTGTAAAGTCACTTAATAACATATCACTATTGAGAGCAATTCTGAATATTCTCAAAATGAAACTTAAACATCGTCTTCCAATACCCAATAAATAATTATTTTGGGACCCAAACAACATCTTGAAAAGTTTTATATGTGGGCATTGTCAATTGACAGGTGCTTCTTGGATCAATACAATTCTGTAGCAACTACAAGTCATGATAAATTTACCATCCTCACAAGTCTTTTACAAAGTGCAGGCACAGTGTCCAGGGAAATTCAAGAGGTTGGAAGAAAGCAATGCCTGAGGATATGAGCTGGCAAATAAACTAAGTGAGATTGATGTAGCAAAAAGGATCATTGTTCACAATTTCCTGTGTGGATATTCCTATTGTCCACATCATAAATCAGATTGTGAAACAAAGAAGGTAACTATGATAAATGTCCAAGGATTTAATTGCCACTAGACCCCAAGAAATAGTAGGGAAAATACCTAATGACAGGAGAATCACAAAATATATGATGTTGACAGACATTTCTCTGAAGCCATCTTTTGCCATTTTTGTTCTCTTTCTTCTTTCCTTTCTCGTCTTTTCTGTAACATCCTTCTTCACAATTCACATTTTCAAAGCCTAAATGCAATTCAGATTCTCTTCAATATGTGGAGGAATGCTAATCTGCTTCCATTCCCATTTCTGTACCGACAATAAACAAAGCGAGGGTCGTTACGTTGCTGAGAGATACATTATAAGAGATAACAACTGTCAGATATTAAAAGAAAAGCATCTCAGTTGAAAGTGTGCGTGTGTGTGTTGTATGTGTGCATATGTGTTTGTGTATCTGTGTCTTTTGAGTTGATTACTTCAACAAGGTGCAACTTCAATATTTTACTTGATACACTTTGCATTCAATGTCATTTTTCAATAAAACGTCAGTTAGACCAAACATATTTAAAATTCACTTGCAAATTCCAACACAAAGCTGTGTCAATGACTCCCTAATCTAGTGGCGTAGTAATATGTGATAAGTACAGAACTTGATGCATAGTCACAGCGTATGAATATTTAATGTGGAGTGAGTGAACTGTGATGTCGGATAGTCCCTCGGAGACGATCAGTTAATGAAGACACACGGCTAATGTATTGTTGGTACATGTCCGTAAGCAGCCAGCAATAACAGTGTCTTTCACCTACTAAATACGCACTACTGTACCAACGTCCCAATACCGTTCCTGAACTTTACATCAATCTGGGAACATCTGAGAACAAATGCTACAGGAAATTTCTCTCTTAAAATTGATTTCGCTTTGCTGCAATAAAATCTTATGCTTCGTCTTTCATGCGGACCAATTTTTCCCAAAATGAAGAGTCATGAACATCCTCTGAGCGCAATCTGAATTATGTTGTGCTTTTTATAGCAAAAATTATTTACTATTGATGAAACCAGAAAATGTACATGACCAGATGTTGAATCGTTAAGTTAGCGCATGCTTGAACCTAGAAAAATGAATTCCTTGTACTGCTACGTTGTCCTATTGTCGAAACGACCAGATCATGAAATTACTATCAAGTTTGACGCTCCGCAACAATTGAATTGAATGAGCTAATCATGAAATTGAATTGTTGCGGGGCCCTTAACTTTTAATAGTAATTTCATGAACTCTGGCGTCGCTCACAAAACTAGAAAATTACTACTGTCTACAAAGTGAATTGCATTTCAGGATTTGAACATCATCGGCTACATATTTGTTTTCTAAACCTTACAACAATCACATTGTTACGTTCGGTACATGCACACGTGTTAGATGCAGACTAAATTCTCATGGTTATTGCTTGTGAAGAGCGATCATTAATAATTTAAGCTTCATGCGCACTGTACTTCTTAAACTATGATTTGTAGTGACATTACCTTCATTTTATGGCCAAATTGTGATGTTTAATCACAGCAAATTGTAACCGAATAATATTATGTAAAAACATCTCAAAGCAAGTATTGAAAGATTTCGCTTCACATGCATTTACAGCCACTAAGATTGTTACGTATTTTAGCGCAATTTAGGTAACTGACTTTTGAAACGCCAGCATCACAATATTTCGGAAACACAGTGTGCAAGCTGTGCAAAATAGGATGTTGTTAACAGAAAATTGTGAAATTAACATGAAAATTAAAAATCATCAAACACATATGTTGTAATATCGTTCTAATTTAATTTCCAATAATTCAGGAACTCTTCCATCTCAATATTTGAACATTTGGAACACGCACGCACATTCCTCTGTGCAGCAACTAAATCATTGTAATGAATATTCATGATAGCGCCTAGAGCAATGCAGCTGCAGATCCCTCTCCCACCTTCAGTGATTTACAGGCAGCTGAGATGACCGCACGTATATCTGTAGCATTCTTGCAAATAAAGTAGTTGTGTGCAAACGGATTGTTTGTCTCTTTTCCAATTGGAATAAGTTCGTGGTTGGAAACTTCCATACACAATGGAAACTTAGTCAACATATGTAGCGCATCTCCATCAGATGGAGCGTAAAACTTTGTCTCGTGGTCAAATGAGTCTTTTGTACGTTCCACTTATGCAAACTTATTCTACAAACTATTCACAAATCTCAAAACTCAAATTCCACTCTGGACTTTGATTTCATTTTGGCAGAATAAAATTTCATGTTTATCTTTCGTTCGACCAAAACCTTCTGTTTCCAAAATAGAAAAGCATGATTAAAAATTTTCCCCATCGTTTCTTGAAACTTATCAAAAATAAATATGTCCTCTTCGAAACGAGGTCAATTGATAATATAAATTCTGCACTGTTCTTAGCTGCAAAAAGATTCTCGGAAGATTTGCCGATCATGTAGGGGCTTTGACTCAATTTGTATCCGTGGAACGCATTGATGGTCAAAGGCTGCGGAGACGAGCGGAGGAGGCAACGCGCTCTTCATTACTCATTTCATGCATCGATCGTGCCTTCGTCAAGCTTACGCTTCTTACACAAAACTACTGGCCCATTGTTACAGTACAATACAATACTACCAGCAAATGTACTGTCTTTAAACTCTCGTTTCCACTCAATATTGCAACATTTGCAGGGTACAAATCAAAACAGTAAAATGAATCAAATGGAAATCTAGGAAATCAACCCCAATCCATTTGAAAAAAAAAGGTTTCCATTTGCCCTGCGGCAAATGTTCACCCAACAAGAATTATTTGACACCTCAATAACATAATAAATTTTGGTGACCTTAAATTTAATTATATGAGACCTCCTGACAAGTCTAACCAGCAATGCCAGCGAAAGTCCTCACCTACCATCTCACCTGTTTCACTTTTTTGAACATCCCAAAGGACTCCTGAACATTGGCCATGTTGAAGTATAAAATCTCGTTTTTAATGGTATAATTATTTTAGAAATAACGATGACTTTTAAAAGTAGAAACTTTAAGTACCAAATGAATTGCAACTTCGTATTTAATATTTATGAAAATAAAGATAAAATGTAAAAATGTTGATCTCCATGTCACGTAATATTGGTCCATACCTTTTCAAAACAATAAATAGACCTGGAAAGTTGTTCTGATACAACGAAAGGCAATATTTTGAGTTAGTCTACCCACAAATCTCTCTGTAGCAATAACCTTACAACATGAAGTCTTCTCAGAATTTCTTCATTCACCAAGTCTCTGAGGTAATAACAATACAGCATATAGTGCTGAAAACAGGCCAACGTTCAATATTGGAAAATGGAAGATATTTTTTTTATTTAAAGCAACAAAGCACTCCACAAAGATGCTACATTGTTTCATCCTTAAATTGACCAAAAAAGAATTATAGTCAGTGGAAAGCGAAACAAACTGATGCTTCAAACACTGTCTACAAAATAACGGCTGGTCTGTGCTAAAAGCAAGAAAGTAAGTCCATCAACATTCTCAGAAAGTTATACCAGTAGAAAACACCTTATGGAATGAAAAACAATTGATTTCTATTACAAACTGACATGTTTTATATGGAATAACATCAGCTGTGCCGAGAAGAATGTCAAAAATACACCAAATAAAATGTAATGGCAGTTTTGCTAGTTCAATGAGAGTATAACGAAGAATAGAAATATGACTTTGAATTTATAACAACTGGCATAATACAGTTTGTACAGTACAGACTTAAAAGGGAAAGGTTTACATTTTGACATCCTCAATAAAGTGAAAATAATAATTTTCATCCAATCACCTAAGAATGGATCTTGTTAATGTTTCACAGAGTACCTTTGTTATTTATGTCAGCAACGCAAACTAACAACCTGAGTAATTCCCGTGGTATGAATGGTTTGTAATGACGAACTTAATCCCATATTCTGCTCTGACCCAGTTCAGTGGATAAACCTCTGACCCCACACCACACGTGGAATATTAATATCGGTAATAACTGTGTTGTAATTTCAACGAGTATGGCTATCTGAGCGATAGGCTTTGATTTGGCATGATATTTTTTCAAAGGTAGACAACCCAGGTAACTTGGTTAAATCTATTAGTCAATACATTGCATTGTTAATCCTGTCTTGAAGGAACTTAAAATTACTCTAGTAAAATCGTAATGATGATGTGCAATAATAAATCATAAATATGAAATGTAATGTGTTCTTATTTGTTTTTCATTAGGAGAACACTAGTCAATTATTCTCTGCTTTGGAGGTTTCATTTTTCTAAATTAAAACATGAACGTCCCAGTCTCTGCGCACATTATAAATTTCTCTGTTACAAAAGTCCAATGACAATTGTACTGATTCTCAGAGAAAAGAATTTGTATCAAAGAAAAAGTGTTGCCAAATCAGTTTGTCCCTTCCAGAGCCTACAAATCCTGTTTATTGATTGGTTTAATTTGTATTTGACTTGATCAAAAGGCAGTAATCTAAAGCAAACATTGACATAAATCACTCGTGATTCAATGACCGAGTGATGGATCGTGCTGAGATAATGTTCTACGGGAATCATGTTGAGAGGCTTCTAACAAAACCCTCCTCTCTGAGATGAGAGTTGGGCATGCTTTGAAGGCTTCTGATACTGAACATAAGATTTGGTTCTTCCTGTTATTGTCAATGATAATCTGATCATGACCTTGTTTCCAGTTTGTGACCCATGAACCACATATCTACTTTAAAAGTTGTCTGTTAATACCATACATGTATACAAAATGTACATGTTACCGTGTAACATATTGGGTATTTTTCAATAATTTTTTATTTTGGTTATTTTCATGGATTTGTCAAAGTAACG
>JBCAUI010520590.1:0-11919 GCA_038406195.1 Haplosyllis anthogorgicola | reverse complement strand
TTGTGGTTATTCAGCCTTTCCATCTCCATGAGAATTCTTGCTTGTTGAACAATAATGGCATCCAATTTATGCACCAAATTAGCCTTGTTTACTTCTGACACCATGTTATGTTATCGTTTAGTGAGTACCCAAGACTTATTTAGTGTAAAATCCAGTATATTTATTAAAGTAAAAGCAACGACATGTGATGGCTGCTATGTCAACTACAAAGAAGGCTGGCACACTAGATGTCAGCATGTAACATTACAGCGGGGACTTAGAAACACATGGGTTGAGTACACTGAGTAACATCCATGAAAATATTGTAGCAATTCAAAATATATGTAAAGCAAATAGTGATGGTAGAATCAATGGCATGGTAGTTTTACGACTGAGAGTGCAGCAATACAAAATTGTGGAGCAGATGCAGCCAAAAGACTGAAAGTCATTGGCGGATCCAGGATTTCCCGTACGGGGGGTGCTCAGCCCGTAGGGGGGGGGGCGCCAACCCAATTGTCACCTATTTTCACCCAAAAATCGAGAAAAACTGCATGAAAATGAAGAAAATTTTGGCCGTGGGGGAGGGGGCCACGCACCTAGATCCACCAATGAAAATATCGATGCCAATTTTAGTAGCAGCCAAATAAAAAGGTATAAACGGGTGGGATCAGATTGGGATTTGTTCGCTTGATTAGGACTTACTGGACAGATTATGATTTGTGAATTTGGAGAACAAATCTTGATCAAATGTATAGGATAGATTACGATTTATTCACGAGCACAAATCATGAGCCCCATTGACTTCCATTATAAATTTCAAATTTTGACAGTTTTGTAGCTAAATGTGAGCATGAGGTGACATGTTTTATGTTGCAGTCAGATCTATGATACACACAGATCCGACTGAAACATAAAACAGGTCACTGCATGCTCAGAGTTATATACAGAACTGTCAAAATTTTAAATTTTACTATGGAAGTCAATGGGCTCATGATTTGTGCACGTGAATAAGTTTTAATCAGGCGAACAAATCCCGATCCGATCCCACCCCCTGATAAAAGAGCTTTTCTTTAATCTTGCATTGAAGATGATAACCTTTTAACAATAAAAGACAAAACCAAATTAGATCACTAGTAAGTTGTTGCTACACGAAAGGTCTACCTGTAAATTAAATAAATTTATTCACTTGCATGACGAAGCAATTACATTGGCGGATCCAAGATTTCCTGCACGGGGGGTGCCCGGCCCGTAGGGGGGGAGAGTGCCAACCCAATTTTCACCTATTTTCACCCAAAAATCAGGAAAAACTGCATGAAAATGAAGAAAATTTTGGCCGTGGGGGGGCACGCCTCCTGCGCCCCCCTAAATCTGCCAATGCAATTATGTCCATATCGAAAATAAATCAACGTCCGGAATGCAACAAGTTGTTGAAGACGAGCAGTGGACTGGAAAGGCACATGCTCACACACACCGGTGAAAAACCATTCCAGTGTCCGAAGAGTAAATGAGAGAATTACCCGGGTAAGCTGGGTAAAATGTCTATCACGCATGGAATTGAAAAACAGTTTTCCTGTTAGGTATAAAAATATTGAGAAGAAAGGGGGGTCCATCCCCACACCTCATCCCCAACACCTCATCCTCACCTGGGGTGGGGGGGGTGTCAACAGACAGACTTCGGTTAGAGTATCCGCCAGAGTGCATAGACTGCAGGCAGAGTTCCACCAGAGGCAGCACAGGCATTCCCGCCTGCAGTAGTGCCTGCACGTCACGTGACAGTCTAGAGACTATCCTATTGGTTAATTAGAGTTACGCGGTAGCAACTCTTGTTCTAGTCTTTTTACAACTTGAACGCGCATTTCTTTGCTTTGTAGAAGAAGAAATGCCACTACAGAAGTTTAAACTACCAGCCCCAGAATCACGGCTTATCATCCATAATGGTGTCATCTACAAGATCAAGTTGGCATACAAATATACTAAAGCCAATGCCTTTCTGCCATGTGCGCCAGGTACACGGTTTTATCTTCTGCCACGAAGTTTAGTTGGGTTGTACAGGGTGACTTTTTTCCATGTACAATAAGGCATACCGGATTTCCCCGTAATTTAGCCCATGGGCTATATGTGGGCAAAGGCCTAAATTAACAACAAAGTTTAGCATGTAATATAAGTCCATGGGCTTACACGTGGGGAACACAAACAGTGCATCTTACCAGCTTTTGGTATTATGCTTTATTTTCCTTTCACATGTGCATGTGAAATTTTGCACAAATTATTTCTTGACTTTAAATTGTGTAATGAATGTAAATTACAATTAATTGGTTAGTTGTACAGGTTATTCAATTTCTTTTACTGGCTTAACATGCCATTTCAATATTAATTTCCAACACATATAATGTCAAAGCGAAAATTTTAATTTTTAGCCCAGGGCTACTTTATGGGGAATATTCCACACTTGTAAGCCCAAGGGCTTATGTCCGGGTGGGCTACATTACGGGGAAATCCGGTACTTACTTGCAGTGTGTACAAGTCCCTTTGATAAACTAAGAGAATTAACCAAATCATAATTACAGACCTATTCTTATGCATAATGTATGTTATGTAACCTTTACAAGCACTCTACTAAACACATTTCATATTTCCTCTGTTAGTTGTAATGCAGAAGGAGGTGGAGGCTGCATTGAGAGCTGTACTTCACAAAGATAACCAACTGAAATCTATGAAAATAAAGACCCCTCACTTCCTTATTGACTCTGAAATGAAGTTATGGGCTGCTGCAAAGAGATTAGGATTTGAAGAAAATGGCAAAGATGTGCCTGCTTATCCCGAAATGATCGTCCTCACTGTACAACCCAAACCTGGAAGACGAAGTTCTGCAGCGTATCAAGCTTTGGATACAAGCTATGCACATGGAAAAAGTAAGCAAAGCGATGACGATAATTCTTTGTCACCACCAAAGAAAGACCGAAGGATATCAACAGAACAGAAAAGCAGTCGCACACTTACTCCAACTGTCTCGAAGGTCACCCGAAATACGAGAAGTTCAACACCTAACACTGACGTGAACATTGAGAGAGATGATCTACTGCATTGCACGCCCGTTATGACTGTTGAACGTTCCAGAAGACGAAAGAGTATGCGATGTAATGATGATAAACCATACAGAAGTTCTCACGTGAATGAAGGTGACATTAAAACATCTCACTACAGCTTGCGTGTGCAACACAAACTAACTCAGAAGCCTGGCACTCCCGATATCAGTACACGTAAGACGGAGTGTGACTGGTCTTGCCAAGAAAATGAAATTTCATCAAGGTCAAGCATCAGTACATTATCCAAAGTGAAGATGGCAACCAAAGGACGACCGTTATCCAACACAAAAAATGTTGAGAATGTCTGTGGCGAAAATAAAAGTGACAAAGTAAGTCTTCGACACAACCTTAGAAAAAGACGGCAGAACGTAACAGAAGAATCTGATTCATCAGACACTGAAAGTCGGACATCACAAAATGCAAGTATTCCTCTGGTACCCAAGGCAAAAACGAGAAGTCAAGTAGGGAAAGAACGTAACAGTGAAAGCCTCCGCAGTTTGAAAAGAATATGTGTGCATACAAAGGAAGAAGTGGAAACGACAGATTCAGAAACGGCTAATGACGAAGAAAATCAAGAACGGCCAAAATCCGGCAGTACTTCAGAAAGAAGCCACAGAGGAAGACAACAGAACACTAAGACCTCACATTACCGCCTAAGAAAGCATGTACAAGCATCGGACGGGATATCTGAAACGGAATCGGAGGCATCTGCTGAAGAGATTAGTCAGGTGTCAGTAAAGTCCAGCCGATCAACCAAATCCTTGCAGAGTTACTCCAAATCTTTAAAAACTGAAAGACTCGGAAACAAAGTTGCAACTAAAAACAAAAAGGTGAAGCCAAGATCTCGAAGTCCAGCGTCGCCGGTACCTGAGAACATTGTGAGTCCAAGAAGAAGCAAAAGACTGAAAGCACTGGCACAGAGAGCGTCACTCCCAGCCAAAAGAGCAAGAGGTAAATTGCTTAAACCAAATGTCAATGCCAATAACAATGCTGGAGTATCTACCGGTACCCAAACCCAAGGATCTACATATCGCATCAAGAATGCCGATTTGAAGTTACTAAAGAGACTCGCGGTTCCATTGAAGGCAACCGATAGCCAACAGTATGGTCACCGACCCAAAAGAGTGCTGCACACCTATCCCTCCACAAATGACAATGTAAGCACACGTAGCACCAACCGTGAACCATTATGTTACCAGCGTGACCGCACACTAATTCAACAGGAAGAGTTAGCGGAAGAAATGAAATTGCAACAGATGGCACTGACATCATCACAGCCTGAAACCAAGAAACCTTGTACTAGGTCGTCAGACGATGGAGGAAAGAAGAGGCGTTCACTGCTGATGTCAACATGGGAGGGTCTTATAACACCCGTGAAAAATTTCTTTAAGTAGTACATTTGGTTGGCAGCGATTTGAAATATTCCCCCTAGTTATGGCACTGGGTGCCAACTTTTGAGTGGGTGTCGCAAGTACCAAACTCTATTGGAGCCAAGCTCAGGTTTTGTTTCTTAGTGTTCCAAACAGCTTCATTTATTTAAAAAATCACATTAAAAATGCCTTCTTACGAATGAACATTTATCATTAAAAGTGATTTAAGCTGTTACGAAGTTTTATCATAAAGTTATTAATTTCGCTCCAAAAAGAGGGGTGTTACATTTCGAGGGGATACGGTTTACATGTTAGTAATCCCTATTCGTTTCTTTGTTGGCATTTCCTACATGTATTAAAAGGACATGTAGTTTCCTTTCATGAGTTCTTTATGTAATCTATATTTTCTTAATATTATCAGAACGTGAATTGCAGATGTAAAAAATACATGAATTTTAATCTGAACTTTAAAAAATTTCTCACGGTGTAGAATTTTACAATTGTTAGTTGTTAAAGACTTATGAAATGTTAATGCGTTCATGTTTGTCGTACCTTTTAACTCTGCAAATCTTTGAGGCGTTTATGCGGCTACTTTTATATTAAAGAGGAAATACAAATTCTATCGATTGCAAAATTTATTTTCTAAAGAAAACTCGATCACAACTAAGAAAACAAATCGTCAACATAAAAAAAACCATGAACTCTAAAAGACTAGAAATTGTTTCATTGGTTTAGTACTTGCATTTGTGCATATTGTTATTGATTGCAATATAAAGTAAAGCCTTACTGTCTATAAGATTGTATACTGTATATGTAACATGCATTTTCGTTCTTATCCTTATCAGGTCAATCGGTGAGTAATGAAAGACCATCATTTCGTGAGCGAAAAATTGTTCTTAAAATTTATTATAAGTAATTACTTTCCCATCGAACTAATTACATTACAACCGTGCACCATCAATACATGTTTAGCTGTGATTTTCATGCCAATGTAGCATTAACCATAACTGTTGTATAAATGTAAAATGTACAAATTTAAATATATCAATTTTTACTTTTTTGACACTGCGGTTAGTAATCTCAAGATATCGTCCGACTACAAGAATCAACTGTCTTGGTAATTGTGTAATGGGGAAATTACACCTTCTGCACTCCAGCTACTGACAATGAGTGGAAAAAACCATACAAATACACACAGTAATTAATATCTTACTCTGGTTTGTACATATTTAGGGAAGATTCAGATAATAATTCCAAGAAAGATAACTATGATAAAATACTCGTCTTACACAGAGCCACTGATATTTACTTGTTTCATACACTGCAATTTAAAGTTGAAACTTCGGGCGAAGGGTATTTTCCAGGCATCGTCCTTAGAAACGGTATGATATCAAAAGGACGAGTTCATGTTTGATTTCGGCTGTCACCTTGGGTGGGTGTAGACTGGTCTTGTGCTTCTACTTTATGTGTCAAAGCAGCTTGTACCTGGGTCGTTAGGTTTTCCCCAGTGAATGGGCATTGGAATTCCACATCAACATTACCGAGTGCGGATACACCTTCTTCCGAATGGACAATAAAGTCTGCTGTATTTTTTGTTCCTGCAGAAGATGGTAAACGGTTACCGACCGGTACACTTGACTGAGAATTAGGCATTGACTGAATCAGGTTTTGAGATGATCCATTTGGTGAACTCAAGACTTGAATGCCATCTAGAACGTTGCTGCCTGTTGAATCGCGAGAAGAATCTTCAGATGTTAATTCTTCGTATGCTGGTAAAGCCTTTACCCTTTTACCCGCCGTTTCAATCAACACTGGATCATTCAGCTGCATGTGCCCACTGTGTGGCTCTTGAACCTGAGCTGTATATTCCTTGAATGGTGTGTTGCCAAATTCATCAAATATCGGGGTGTGTAACCCTCGCTGAAGCGCTGCAAACTTGGATTCGGTTATGGGGTTCTGGTTTGGTTGCAAATTGGCCAGGTTGTTACAGAAACCGTGGACATTTTTCACTTCTACAAACTTGGAAGGTGTGACTGGCGAGGCTGCAAAATGCAACATGTTACTGCGGTTGTTTACTGGGCTGCTACTATCAATACATGTTGCGTGACTTGCCTGGTTCACACTTACTTGACCAACTGGGACTGCGGTTGCTGTTCCGTCAAGAACATGGTGATAATCAGGCATTTCATTGACAGTATGTGCATACACTGCGTTACCATACTGATCTTGAATCTGTTCCATATTAGAAGTAGTAAAGTACTCAATTTGGTCTTGTGTGTGATGGCCTGTGGCAAGTGAATGAGGAGGATGATGCGTTGCTTGTTCTTGCTTTGGCGTTGAATTTCCCGACCTAACTGATCGACGTTTAGATGCATAGTTTCTATTCTTTTCTCTTTTGTCAACGCACGATTTCCTTGGTGGAAGGTAAGTGTCAATCGTATTGGTGATAAGATCGGGAGAATTATACAGCATGTTGGCTTTTCGTTTAGTGGCACATTTCCTTCTCTTTTGAGCATTTGTTACTTCTGCATTTTCAGATTCCAAAATCGCCGCAGTCTCACTATCGTCATCAATAAGGGTTATGACACAACCGTCATCCATTGTTTCCGTTACTCGGCTTGCACTTGAAGAAGGAATTGGGACATACAATGTATTAGTATCGGTTGTTGGAATGTTTTGCTGGGCATCGATTTGTTCTTTTGCCAGTGCTGCAGGAGTAGCACTTTCTCCCTGAATATGGGCGAGTTCCTGATCAGATTGAATTGAGGATTCCTCACTAGTGTTGGTGCGCAGTTCAGATGATACTTGGTCGTTTACTGTTTCTGTCTTCGGGTTTCCCAAGTTTGTTATTACAACGATTTTCTCACCTGTAATATTTGGCAAAAAAGTCATACATAGGTAAGCCATGAGTTGGCGAAACAGTGAAAACTTTTTTACGCAAGTTTACAAATACACTTGTCCCCGGATATATCGATATTTTTGGTGCGGGAAAATAGCATCGATATAAGCGGGATATCGATATAAGCAGAACAATCAACATGAGGGTCTATTAATTTCGTGCGGAAAAAAGTATCGATATAAGCGGGATATCGATATCCGGGGAGCAGTGTTATATTTTTTATTTGTGTGTACGAAATAAGGTAAAACTTACAGTTGGCAGTACGGCCTGCTCATCCGAAAATTAAATTTCCCGAACCAAAATGATCTGTCCACAATGATTTCGACAGGATTTGTGAACACAATTGCTTTGTATGTTGGTGTCCCCTTTCACCAAACACTTGTCGCAGTGTTTACATTTGGTTGACCAAGCCATTCTGGGATTGCCATTGCGGCCGGGCGAGTGCTCATTTCGTGCACTGGTGTCACACTAATCAGTGTTGCCGCTACAGTGTGGGCACACGGGTTTCTCGCATAACATTTTGGAAATGTCCCTCAGGAGGGGATGAAGGGGAAAGTGACCCCCAGTTTTCTATGTTCAACATTGTTCGAAAGTTCAGTTTTAGTGAGTCTTGATTGAGACTTTCACAGTGGTCCCCATTTATATCGAAAAATTTGGCTACATGAAATTGTATCAATATAATTTATTTTAAAATTTATTTTATTTTTAATTTATAATTTAATTTAATTGAGTGTAAGAGATTAAATCGATATAAGCGGGGATAACTGTATATTGATTTTAAGCATGTTTGTTTTCACAATTTCGGTATTGAATTCATTTTTAAATTTAAATGATTCATTATAATGACCCTCATTGCAATGGAAATACAGATGTAGGAGGCAAAATGCCCCTCAGTTTTAAAAAAAGTAGCGGCAACTCTGACCAATGAAGCTGTCCAGCAGTTTTGGATGCGAAATACCTTCAATACTAACCTGGATCAGTACCATCAGGATCATCAGTCACTTCAATACTGACACCATAGCACGCTAGCCAATTCTTAAACATTGTACTTGGAAAGTGGACATCTTCATTCAAAGCCTACAATATATACAACAATTGATATGCACGTAACATTTTACTGGTAACTCCTCTCTTGCGTGACATAAATAGTGGATCCCGCAATTTGGCCAAGGGATCCCACTCGAAAGGGGAGCCCATTGACTCGAAAGACTTTTTAGAACATGCATACCACACCCTCGAATCGTCTACTGCACACGTTACACCTGGTCAAGAGAAGGCACAGCTTGATTTGACCCTGTAATCAAACTAGACAGTCTCCTAGCTGCATGTATATCTATCAAATGGGCGTATACATGTAACTGATTGAGCACAAGAGAATTTGCAACTGATACGTGTACTTTTCTCCAAGTTCGTTGTCAGCCATCGATTCTGTTATTCTAATGTCATTGGATATCTGTTTACGTTCTGCAAAAATAGACAATTTTTGGCTTTTACAGTACCTCATGATAGTAATCCTCGTAGTCAAATCCGGGATCCATTAGCGGCGCTGTATTGAACTCGGCCACTCTGACACGGTTCTCATTCAGATGAGTTAGGTAGTCAATGTACATGCAGATGGCTTGTCGTAAGGTTTGTGGCTTGATGCTGCTATTAAACACTGGCGTTGGTTGGTTATTCACAGCCAACTCGTGTAGCAAAGTTCTGTATTTTGATCTGCTGAAATAGATGCAGAAATAAACTTGTAGAAGGCCTCGACTTTTTATTTAATTTCAACACATTTGGTATAGATATCTAAAATTTGGTCTATTTCAATTCAAAGAACGTGGCATTTAAACTCACGATTTTCATACCTGCGCATGGACTGATCTGACTCTTCATCAGTCGGGTTAAAATCGTCGTCACTGCGAGGAGAATCCGAAACACCGTGAACACAGGGATGGAAGTGCTTTTTACCCTTTCCCCTGTTACCACCTCTTCCGCGACCTGATGCGAATTCAGTTGTCCTGTGCGATTTGACGCTTCCTGGGGTCCGCGGACTGCACATTCTAGGTCCTTGTGAGGATTTTGTTGGTGTATACCTGCACAAAAATTATATTAAATAAAACAACATACATTTTCAACTTCTCGATTTAGGGGCCGGATTTTACTGTGTGTGAAACTGGTATCTACATAAATAAAAAAAGAGATACCTCTGTGGAATAGATTTCTGCATTGCATATTTGTATTGGTTCCATGAGTGTGTACTTGGCACAGGTGTACGAGGTGAACCAAATCCAGGTCTTGTGTTATGCTGGTACGGGTAGCAGCTCGGAAATGGTGGGACTAGTGGTGACTGCACACAACCCATGTGTGGATGTCGATGAGGCATAGGAGAAGAAGCCATCATATGTGGTGGTAATCTTGGTGGTCCGTGTGGATAGTAAATTGGCACCATTGGCACTGGTCCTGGATACCTCATATGATAATGTGGCTGCATAATAGGTGGACCACAGTTACCATAATGTGGTCTGTGTCCCATGAAGCAACTTGGTACTGGTGGTGTTATGGGTCTCATGTATTTTAGGAAGGAGCTGTCTTGGCCTGATGCCTGCCTGGACCAAGTGGAGTTCGTGGCAGCGTCAGTTCTCACTCCAGGGGCTTTGTGACAAATTCCCTCTGATGTTTCGTTTGGCCAGGAGGACGGTGTATGCATTTTGACTGCTTAATGTATCTATTTCAGCTAAAAGTATATGACACTATTTTAGTAAATCTCGCTTAATAAGTAAGATACACTCCTCCCCGGATATATCGATATCGCTTATATCGATATCCGGCTTATATCGATACAATCTCTTGCAGTCAGTCAAATTAAAATATGTAGACATTTGTTCCGCTTATATCGAAACAATTTTACGTCGCCAAATTTATCGATATAACTGGGGAGGAGTGTATTTGGTTGCGAAGACGCCTGCCTAAGCTAAAGACAGCACTACTCTCAACGTTACAGATAGGGAAATTAACCATCTGTGGCACTTTAAGTCTCTGGTACCTTATTGTTTCCTGCATGAAAACACTCTACTGTATAGTGGTGTTAAGCATAGTCACACCTCTCCGTTGAGGTCGTACCTATGACTTCTGGATCCCGAGACAAACGCTTTCAAAAGGGTGTTCCTATCCTTGCATACATAATTTCATTTTGATAACCCATAGGATATCAATGTCAATTAAAGGTCAAGAAATTCTTGACAACCGAACTTTTGCGTTTCGAACCATATTTTTGCAAGTGATGAAACAATGGATCCTGCTGAATATTTTTTCCATGGATATAGTATATCCTGGAAGATCTACTGTTGGTAACGCAGAACCCACCCTAATTTAACATAGAAACCAAATTCAAATTGACTCAAATTCAAAAATCACACGTGCAAATTTGCGTATTCCTGTAGAAATTTAACGTTTCAACCTGGCAGTTTAATGTTTCATCCAGCCAATTTTGTAGAACTTTAGCATCTGAATTAGATCTACACTACTTAATTACACAACTACTTACTTGATTGACCTGAGATAACTCGAATAATAAAATCGATAAAATGTTGCACAATCAATTCTCTTCATTTTCCAAGAAAAGGGGATTTCCCATACAAATTTTGGATCAAATTGTCTGTAGATTTTGTGTCTCTTGTGAAATACTTACCTTTCTGGTATTTTTTTTTATTACCTACGGCCTTTCTGTTTTACTGCTGTACAAATTGTTTACCAAATAACGACAAAAACATTGAGTAATTTGCATTTTTATTAATGTGTGAAAAAATGTTGCGTTCTTTTTCCGTTTGAATAAAGTTGTCAACGTCAAACGTTTTTCTTTCCAAAATTTAACGTCACAATTTTACGCGCAGAAATCATGACGTGTTGGTTTCAATCTCCAAGGAACAATACATATGTGCGCGGATCTCAATTTTATGATTGAAAAGTAGACTCTTTCCCTATTCTATTGATTATGTTATAAAGTTTTGGATACTTTCCCCTTATTTATGGAATACGCATATTTTTCAAAATGTAAAAAGAAGTTTACAATAAAAATAATTTAACTGGATCCTGAACAGTTTTTAATATGTTTTCCACTGAGATAACATTAGTCATCGATACGCCTGTTTTTGGTGTAACATTTTGAAATAAAAAAGAGGTAACTGTGACCAGATATCTATTCAAGGTTTTTCTTATTCGTTTTGCCTGTCTACTTTGGCAAATTTTCCTTGTTTGGTCAACAAACCTATTCTAATTGTTAATGGCTTTCAAACCTAAGATAGTCTTAGGCTTAATTTTTTTTTTTTTTTTTTTTTTTTTGCTTTTGTAAAGAAATAATTTGGGGAGGCGGAAAGAATGGGAATTCATAGTTAACTTGCCTGTAATTTTCTGCTGCATGCCCATGTTGCAAAAGCAACGTGACGAACTGAAAGGGTAGGAGCAAAATAGTCACCCGCACAAGTATACATAATTACACTCCTCCCCGCTTATATCGATATCGCTTATATCGATATTTTTTTCTGCGCCAAATTTCTTCCATTGACCCCAATGTTAATTGTTCCACTTATATCGATATTCCTAT
>JBCAUI010520589.1:0-24677 GCA_038406195.1 Haplosyllis anthogorgicola | reverse complement strand
ATCATTAGTAGCCATCTTTAATTATTCAGTTCAACTTGCACCTTTCATGAGACTGCATGTATTTTGTACCAGAGTTACTAAATCATATCTGAAGTCTAGTAACTCTCATTCTAGTCTTTTTACAGGAACCCCCTTTTGTTTTGTACATTTGCAAATTAATAGGAATGTCAGGAGCTGTTGGGTGTGTGTACATGCTGACACAAGGACAGAAATCTACATTACAACGATGATCGCAATTGTGCACAATTCCATCCATTTTATTTACAGAGGAAGAAATTCCCATCTGTTTTGGAGCAATAGCATATCAAAAGCACAGTATAGAATTCTTCTGTTCTCCCTTTGTGTATTACATCTGGGTTTGCATTAGATTGAGCCTGGTAACTGCTGCTGCAACAGGCTTTTGCTCACACCTGCAGGAAGTGGTTAACCTTTCAGCCAATCAGACACAAGCTTACCCAAGCTGTTACAAACAACTTCAGTTTGAATTCAGTTTAGATTGAGACTTCCAAAAAGCAACATGAAAATGTTTGCAAGAAATAAAGTACAATCTTTTCTCAGTTTAAAGTGGTGAGTTCCTTCACTGTTTCAACAGTACTGGTACGAGAGGAACTCAGTGTGTGGCTGGGTTAACTGTACTGTTAAGACTTGGGGTTTACTTCACTTGGCTTTTATGTGAGTCTCTGAATTGCAAGGGCCTTATGTTGGTAAGGATTCTCCTGGCTCAATATTGCTGAATTACTCTATGCTTCAGTTGGCATTTACATGAGTAAGATACAACGAAAGTGTCCAGTGAATTTCTTTTGAATGCAATGTCCTTTTATTGCTTGCTTCCTTAAGTTACAGTTGCACATGTAAAATCAATCAGTCAAGTTGCACAAAATATTCTAAGTTCAATACCATATGTATAAATTATGCATTAAATTGAGTAGCTTTTAATTACAGAATCACTTATAATATTTGTTGATCCAGAGGACAATATTGGACCATCATACATTGTTGTGTTAAGGTCACTGTTGCCCAGAAATTTTATGAGAATTTTGTTAATTTTTTCAGTTTGAAGAAAGACTATCTGCAAAGACTTTTTAACTGGAATAAAGTGGTAAATAGTCACTGAGTTACTATTAGCCTTCCTGTCATCTTTGTCATTTGACAGTGACTTGCTATCTAAAACTTGGAAATTGGTATCAAAGATACCATATTGGAAATATGGAATATTCACATATATGAAACAATTACTGAATTTGGGATAAAAATTAAATTGTGGGTTTTGACCACAGTAAATAAATTCATGTGCTTTACTTTTAATATTAATATTTGCATAGAAACATCTTGGAGTTTCAACTCCAATTTTAACATGATTAAAAGAAATATTTAATTTTGATCAAAGAAATATTTCCAGATGGTGCAGCTATTTTAGTTTCTTTTCTCTCAACTTCTTTAAAAGAAGAAAAATCCCGTTTGTAATGATATAGAATAACCAACTCCAACGGTGGAAAAGACCTTTCATATATTTGATCATAGTTTGAATGGTTGGCAACTGTTCTTTTTGAATGTGTTGACAATTTCCTTATTTCGTTTAAGCATTGTTGAACTTTTCTTATCACATTTAGTTGGTGAGAGTTTACAATTATCTCCAAAGTTTTAAAAAGTTTGCATCTGATATACTTGTGCCAAATCTTTGGTGCTGTATCAAATATGTTAATATTTAATGGCTGTAACATTTTACCTGCAACCACTTTTAGTACAAAATAACAAATTATTAAGTGTCCTGTAAACATTTTGGTGTACCTGTAGTCTACAAGCACTAAAGACACAATTATAGTTAACAGTTGGTTTAAATCTGTACAGTTGGTTTAAAGCAATAACCTGGACTCTTTCAGATATTACTTAACACTATATATCATTTGGTTTCATCTAAAATAACAATGGTTAAATGCCATGGAAATAAATAAGGACAGGACCATGACATACTATCTGAATCGGGAACAATAGAGTAATAGACAGAGATTGATCATAACAGATCAATGATACGTGTGTATCCAAGTTCGACAGAAAAAGGGCAACTTCATAAGACACCTTCATCAACAATGTTGCCTCTGTGTTTATCTGTCCATCTGTCTCTCTGTCCTTTCTCTTTGAGTGGCAAAATTACTGGAACAAATCACACAGTATACGAGCATACGAGGCGCGATCAAAAAGTCACTATTGCTGCAGATTATTATTCAAAATTTCTAGTTTAAAATTAACCTAATGGTCTTTACTAAAAATAGTAGATGTATTTTCTTACTACCTCAGATTTTATGTGTACAACTTCGATTTTACTAATTGATGGTGGAATTTTAAAGGTTTTTGACATGTCTATGTAATCATGTCTGTTTTATAATATATATTGTTAGAAGTTAAAATATTTCTACCATATAACCTGTAGTAGACATCCACTGAAACATTTTGGTTACCCATAATCAATCTCAGTAAATACTTAAAACAGAAAGATTGAAACTGATAGTTGCAGCTTACAATTCTTTTCGTACAATTTTACAGGAAATGATGACCCTTCTATACTTTAAGATTAAATAGAAAAATATCCAACGGTATCTAAAAATTTGAAAAATATTATTTTTCTGGTTGAATATGATCATAGTGTTCAGAAAATATAAAATTGTGTCATGCATCACTGGCTTTCTGTGTCAGGCTGAGAACTTTTCGATCGCCCCTCGTAGTTAGGGTTCCTATACCAAGGTCATGTCTTTAAAAGTGTTCCTGTTGCTGAGCTACTTTTTTCTGAAGTTAAGTTTCAACTTGATTTGTCTAATGATGAACAAAAATATATAAAAAGTTGAGTGTAAAGGTGGAATTCATTTTCCATAGTTGCCATTTCCTGAAACCTGCTACTAGTAATGAAACGATCTATGAATACAGTAAAGATAGTTGGGCACCCACTGCCAATTGAAAAAAAATCACCAGTAGCAAAATGTTAACATTGCTATAATGTCGTATTAGAAGAACCAATATATTTGCGAGTACTGAAGGATAAATATTGAAATTGAAAAAAATTCTCATTATAAAAATGGTCAATATTTATAAGATTTTCTCAGAACACAACTAAGTGTTTTGTAAATTATTTGCAGTTATGACAATTTTTTTTATAATGCTACAAAGTGAGTATTTTTAAAAAGTATAAGTTACCTCTTAGAAACCCATGAGAATCCTTGACTGGCTAGTTAACTGATTGGACTGTCTTGGCCAGAAATGATGTCAAGGGGGTGCTGAAAAAACTGATCTTATCTTTTGTTTCAATCAACTTCATGTTTGGTTCTACTTCATTGGGTTCAGTTCTGGGTTACAATTGCCCTCGTATTTATCTAACCAAATATCACAATTACTTATATTGGTAACTGGGAAGATTACTGATTCCAGGTTTTATTAGTAAATTTTGTCTAATTTGAAGAATATAACTAATGTTAGTTTTATCCTAAATATACTATTCACATCGCTGTCTTATTGGCAAATTTACCTAATTGACAAAGCATGTGAAATAATTAGGAAACACCTCTGGTATTTTCATCGAGCTAAGGAATGTCGGTGAAGTGCAGGAGTTAATTATGTATGTAATTCATTTAGTTGCACAATATCTCCATTATTTGGTAACACATGATCTCGATAAATTTGCCTTTAACGTTAAAATACTTTCTGTGGTGACTAGTATCAGATTATATCTCCACTATTCGGTAGCACAAGATCTCATTTTGAACCGGATTAAATTTGCATAAATATAAAATTATACACACAGAATAGAAGACAAAATTTTGGTTTATCATGAGCCGCCTGTCATGCCTCGCGCCATCACAAATACTTCAACCAACAGTTTGGAAATTTTAGTGATTTCTTCACCACAAGAAAACCAGAGATGCCAACTCGCACGCATTGAGCGTGAGTGTCACGCTTTTGGGACCCTGCATGGAAAGAACGGAAAAAATAATTTGTCATTTTATTCATCGTGAAAACATTAACCCTAAATTGAAATGTTTCAGTCTTGTCTAAAACCATCATAGATCACAAATCAATGATAATTTTTTGTCTGAAGTACTGTAATTAACTAAAGCAGTGTGTCTCATGCACCCAAATGAGTGAGATCTCACACATTTTAACTCTCATAGGTTGGCATCTCTGAAACTGACTAAATTATCAAGGTGACTGGTGCAATTCAGTTATTAACTAAGGGAATATTTCCATTTATCTTGTTGCAAAAGATAGAGCTTCAACACTTTTTGAATATTGTAGTGCTGTGAATGACAAGTGTTCATTTGTTTTTAACTTTTGCAAACGTTATGTTGAGTCTGATAGAATTACTGCAGTGAAGTACATGTCTGATAAGCTGAGGTGCAAGTTTTTGTTCAGGAAATTCATGAAATCACAGTCTGAAGCAAGTCTGGTACATTAGGTCAGTCTATACTTTTATAAATTCAGTCAAAATCAAGTTTCCGACGAAGTTTTTGACGAAGTTCCCGTGTATTTCCACGACATGGAAGTATTCCAAATGCGAACTAATTCCAGTTGGAAAGAAACAAACAATTATTTACACACAACTATTTATTTCTACAAGACTACCAGAGATATAAGTGTGATCTCTTCAGCTGCCTGGTACTCACTGAGATATGTACAGCGTCTAGCAGCTGGAATGCTGGAGGCGCTATCATGAATATTCATTAGACAATTAAGTAGTTGCTACACAAGGATAGTGCTTGCATGTTCCAAACGTTTCTTTGTTACGTTGGAAATTAAATTAGATTGATATTATAACAAGTTTTGTCCAGTTAGGTGGTTCAGTTACCTTGTGTGAAGTACACGTGTGACAACCACTCAATCAAAAGTCACATCAGTCAAGCATTGCAGGGTGAATTCATAAACTCAGAGAATGAGAATGGATCACTCAGATTTTCCTGAAATATGCAATGAATTCTCAATTGACTCAGATATATTCAAGTTAGAAACGTTTTTATGACTGAAACTCATTACTAAATTACTAAGGTCATTGGTGTTGTGAAAAGTTGTCGTTTCTTTGTCAATGAATTGATATTGATGGCGGAGTTTACTCAAGTACTCAAGTTACAAAAGCAGATGTACCATGCATTCATTTATCTAATGTTCACAGCTCATCAGTTCATTGGGTTAGTGGTAACAGCTCATCTATTCATTTGAGTGGTAACAGCTGATTTCCGGCAGGCTGTTGTTTGACTGGATTATCATAATGTGATTTTCCTCGTTACTTGTCAAATTGGCCGAGTCCAATATTATTAACGTCAATTTGTAGTTGAGATGATTCAGCATTCAGAATTTTCTATTTTTAGAAAGTTGAAAGTTGTGAATTTCTGGGGGGATTTTCAGAAAATTTTTTGTTGGACCAGGTCCATTTGTGGGGTCACTGATTACCCCTGTTTTGGACTTCATGTGACCGTCCCCATGGGTTTTAAATCCAGGGTAGATCTCTCGCCTGCACTCTTACTTGCTTGCGTGCAGTGATCCTGAGGGTCACGTCTGGTGCTACACCTGCCTTCCAGCAATATGGGTGTACGCTGTAAAAACATGTATACAGCAGGCTTGCTTCCGGCCATCCCTCATGCTAGAAGAGGAGGGCAGGCAGTGGTGGGGTTCGAACCCAGGCGGTTTAAGGATGCCCACTCTACCAATCAGCCACGTCGGCTGGCGAAGTTGTGAATTTCTAAGTAGAATGGACTTGTGATGGATTTATTCTGGATTTAGTAATAAACATGACGATAACATCCTGGATGAGGCGGATTTAATGTGAAACTTTGAAAGGTTTATTTTCCCCTGAGATTTGTGGCTGAATGGAGAAGTTTTAATCACTGACACATCAAAATACCCAGATACAGCAATATAACATCATGTTGTCATGTTGGCTGGGCTACTGTCATTTTTATTTTTTATTTCTGATTGTTTTTCAACTCATCTCTTCATATCTGTCATCGTCCTCAATAGCTCTTTCTTTTCTCTCTGCGTGTCTGCCTGCTGTCTGTCTATTATCTCTCTCTCTCATACTCTCTGTCTGTCTGTCTATCTATCTATCTGTCTCTCTCTGTTTCTCTGTCTCTGTCTGTCTGTCTGTCTGTCTGTCTCTCTCTCTCTCTCTTTCTCTCTCTCTCTCCTCTGTGTTTTTGTCTGTATGTCTTTCTGTTTTATTCCCTGTCTCAATCTCTCTGTCTCTCCCCTCTTTCTCTGTATACCTGCACACAGTGCTTTCTCTGTATACCTGCACACAGTGCTTTCTCTGTATACCTGCACACAGCCATACATACATTTTAATTTTATTTTATCACATTCCTCAAACTGTACATATGTTTCCTGTAGATTTCTGTCTGTAGCTTTAGTAAGATATTCAGCTTTGATGCTTTACTCCTTAGAGATCTCATCCTTTTGAATTGGCAGTTTCAAGGGAGCACAGGGAGGCTTTAAGGTTTAGGGTTAACAGAGTGAAGAGAGTAGAGTAAGTGCAGGCAATCCCTGCTGATCTGTGTCATTCAGGGACAGGAGGAAACAGGCATAAAGATTCATTGTTTAATTGGCCCATTTGAAATGAAATAAAATTTCTGCAATTAAAAAGTTGGGTTTGTAACCATTGGCTTTCATAATGTCAATCTTTGAAATATTAATTATTCAGAATGGTTCATGTGAAAATATTACCTTTGTAGCTATTGTAAATTAATAGAAACAAATCGCAAATGCCGTCTTGTTACAAACAAACATGCAGAATCAGTCACACAGGTTCTAACTTTTACACTATTCAAATTAACCAAATCACTCCTATTGTTTAAATTATATTCATTATTCCTTTTAGTATTATGTTACAAAATTTCTTTGTAGATTATCCTCTAAACATAAAAGTTGTTTAGATTTTGCCTCTGGTTTACATGGCCTCAACCCATTAAATGCTCCAGTAAATGAGAAAAAGCTTTTTATTAGATCAATTCAATTTTCATGCTGTTATCCAAATTAGTTTAAATTACATCCTTTCAGTTACTTTTCCTTAAATTGCAGTGCTATTTTTAAGCTACCCTGATTTGTCATAGTATTTTCTACAGCTTCAACCTCTTTAAATGCTGCAGTCAAGGAGAAACAATTGCTGAGCTGCAGGAACATTCCCCCATCTATTCATGTAGAATAATTACCATGCTCTCCCTGTTCATGTAGTATCTATTGGGGTCACAGATTCAGACATGTTGAGTCTCTCAGAAGATCCCAGGCTTATGAATTTTCATTACAGACTCCTTGTCCTTGATTGATGTCTCTCTGTTCCTCTTTCTCTTTCTATCCACACATCCCCCTTTTCTGTCTCTGTGTGCAAAGAAGTTCCAGTTTTGATTGATGTACTCTTCCCTGGTCATCTTCCTTGGGGTATTTCCATCACTTTGTCCCTGTAACCCCCTTTTCTCTCTGTCCTTTCTTTTTCTATCCAAATATCCCCTCTTTCTTGTATATCTGTCCCGAGTATGATTTGATTGATGTTTTCTCCTTTGGTCATCTTCCTTACGATGATTCTGTCTTTATGTCCCTCTCTGTTTTTTCAGTATTTTATCTTTCTATCCTCATATCCTCACAGCTGTGTCTCCTTCTCTCTCCAGAACAATTTTGCTTGTGTTCTCTTCTCTGGTCATTTTCTCTGTCTCTGTGTCAATCTTTCTCTTTCTATTTACATATCCCTTCTCTCTCTGCCCCTGTGTCCTCACTCTGTGGAAAGAAGCTCCAGTTTTGATTGATGTCCTTTTCTTTGGTCATCTCCCTTGGGATATTTCTATCTTTTTGCCTCTGTTACTCCTCTTTACTCTCTCTCTCTCTCTCTCTCTCTCTGTTCCTCCTTCTTTTTCTATCCCATATTCCACCTCTCTCTTGTCTCTGTTCTTACAACTCATAGCTTTGCTTGATGTTCTCTCCTCTGGTCATCTTCTTTGGAACAGTTCATGTGTTTCGGACTTGGTGTAATTCTTCCCTTGGGTTTAAAAGCCAGGGTGGATCTACTGTTGGCATGCTTACTCGCTTGCGCGCTATGATCCCCAGAGTGATCCCCTCGCTTCACTCAATAGCAGTGTGCACTGTACATGCGTGTTACCCGACAGCCGATAATACTTCTCACATATCTCCACTGGGTTGTTTGAAGTTAAGTCAAGTTAAGTCATCTCATCTAATGGTGAAGTCACGTTACACGTTTTACGTCACCTTATACATGCGAAATCACCAGATTCTATGTCATCTAATAGTGAGGTCAAGTTACACGTTTTACGTCACCTTCTGAGAAGAATTGTGAAATTATCAGATTTTGTGTCACCAGAAAACGTAATGTGGTTTTACGTCTCCGCGTGCGAAGCGCTATGACGTCAGACATTCAAAATTTTTTTCCTTGGATGCCGTTGTCAAGTACCATACATGGCAATATTGTTACACGTATTTAAATATTTTCATGCATTTGGTTTTCCTTTTGTTTATTTTCAGAATTCACACAACATTTAAGGATATTATTGGATTACATATTTCAGACTCAACAAAAAATCTGAAATTGTTTGCTTAAGATATTTCAGGCAAGCTGTTTGTTTTATATAAAAGCCAGCTTCAATCTTAATTGTAATAAATGAAATCCCCGCTGTGACATAATATGAAACGTAAGTACAATTAATAGGCTCACTTTGTGACATAATACAGAACTTAATTACAATTAATGCATTTACTTGGTAATACAATGTGAAGCTAAATTGCAATTAATGGATAGATAGCTTGATGTGACAAGAAGCTTTTATCACAGTGTTGCTAAAAGCAGGGCCTTAATTACAATTAAACAGCAGTATATTACAAAGTACATTCTTTAGTTGTAATTCGTGAGTAAAGGGGAAATGGATTGATTTTACTAAAATAGGAAGGAATAAAGCTCATGTGTTGGATTACTTCTATACATGGATGGAGCTTTAAATAGAATGAGCCAAATGTGGAAGTTACTGAGGTAAACAAAGTTAATAACTGTTCCCTAGCAAGTGTGTGCCCAGGCAGTAGTGGGGGCAAGCTACACGTTTTCTCTATCCTGAACTTGTACTTATAAAATTGTGTGGTGTTGACTACATAGTCTATGATGTTTTATTTAATCTAATTTTGTATTTAATCACCAGATTCAACGTCAGCAGCGAATTTTTTAGTGCTAATCAGAATGTTGGTATCTACTTTAACAAGATATAGAATGCATAAAAGCGCATATGTGACGAAAACACACAAAGGCTGCACAATCACATACAATGGGGTACTGGTTTCACAGTCTTAGATTTCTCAGACATTTTGCTGGACAATTTTCCAGTCTGCCAAAAGTTGAGACACCAGGAGTCAGAGCTGGAAATTTGTAGTGATAAGTTAAGATCATGTCACAGACAGTGGAACAATCAATACCAATAAACAGAGGATCAATCTGATGGAGAATCAGTTATATGTCATCTACCAAAGCTGCAACACTTATCTGAATTCATGTTCCGCTGAATCAGCTGGATGGATGATGATTATTTTCTGATAATGTCTAACCTGATTAATCTTATATCCACCTAATGAGATTCATGAATACATTGACATCAACCCAGGATGGCATTTGTTTGTCTGTCTGAGTATTTGCCTCTGTACCTGTGTCTGTGTCTGTCTGTCCCTTTCTATCTCTCCTTTCTTTCTTTCTTTCTTTCTTTCTGTCTGTCTGTCTGTCAGTTTCCCTCACATTGACTGAACAGCCATCTTGCATTTCCTGAACAGTTTGTTCAGCTCTCTATGTAGAAGTGCTCAGTGATTTCACCAATAGCTGCCATTCTAATTCACAAGAGACAATTTACTTGTTTTGATGTCCATTTCTTTCTTGCTCTACATCCTTTGTTCCTCTGAAATAAGAACAACATGATTCTGGGTTGTGATGAGACTCCAGATCAAAGAGGGGAACTCTGGAATTGATCCATCAGTTCATTATCTTCAGCTCTTTATCTGGAACAGTCTCACTGACAAATAAACAGAGTAGTCCTGGTTTGAGACTTTGAACCAATATGGTTGAAACTCGAGCATTACGTCACGCGCACGTCATTTTTAAACCGTATGAATCCATCAGTTTATTGAGCCGAATGTCCGATAGATGGCACTGTGGCTCTCTGTATGGACAAGAAGGCTCTGAGGTTTTCTTGGCAGCCATTACATTTTTTTGGGGATTTAGACATCCTACCCCCTATCCCTGCAGAGTAGTGTTGAGTCAGAGAGTCAAGGATCGGGCCCCAACTCCCATCCCCTACAACCACCCCTGCTGGAAAATGCATTTCAGGCCATTTCAGATCATTTCTGGAATATGTTTTTAGTGTATTTTAGTGTTGGACTTCTAGGTAAAACAATACAGCATGAGGCTTTGTGCACCGACAGGCCATCACTCGTTTGTTCGTAATTCTTCCCGTCTTTCCCTGCCCCCTCTCTTTTTCCCCCTCGCTTTACTTTCTGTATTTTAATGTCTCTTTCCTTCTTGCCTTACATTTATTGTTCAGATCAAAGAGAAGAACTCTTGAATTGATCCATCAGCTCATTATCCGCGGGTGTTTAACTGGAACAGACTCGGGGACGAATAGACAATAACATTTCACCTTAGGGATCACTGCATGCAGCAAGAAAGAGTGCAGGTGAGAGAACAACCCGTGCTTTAAAACCCACGGGGGTTTCCAAATCAGGGGTAATCATGGTCCAACAAAAATTAGAAAGAAACTTTCCATTGCAGTGGAAGAGTTACAAAAGCAAATCCGTTAGCGCAGAAATGTCCGACGAAGGAAACAAACAATCCTTTCACACACAACTATTTATTGAACTACTTGTTACAAGAGATGTCAACTACTCCAGGCAGCAGGTACTACTTGGTGTTAAAGACCGTCCACTTGGTTTCGTGTCTGCTGTACACTGTGCCATTATCCTGATTTATTTAGACATGAAGGTCTCTATGAATGTCTGGCATCGGTTACAAAAGTCTCCATATCAATGTCAGAGGGACAGGCAATCTGTGGAGATAGTGAGGTCAAGTTACACTTTTTACGTCACCTTGTATGTTTCAAATCACCAGATTCTAGATCGGTCGCAAACGTTACTTGGTGGTGTTACGTTTAATGTTGACGTGGAATCGGAAACGTGTCGGACGAATGTATTTTACTGGTCTTACATCACATTACAATTAATAGTTGGCCAATTTTCAAACGTATATGTGTCTTAACGTAAAACGTGTAACTTGACCTGTCTATTTAGCCTGGCTGTATACAATAGACCCTCGTTTCTTTTATGTTAGTGTATCTGTATCAAAGCAGCAGCTGGGTCAGGCAATCAGTTACAAGTACGTCTCTGTCTGTATAAGGACTGAACTCCGTACTGTGTGTGTTATATGTTAATCTGATTGATACATTGATACAGAAAGATCCCAAAAAATGTCTGTGTCAATGAGAGATCTATTTGTATCTGGCATCAGTTTAAAAAGCCTCATCAGGACAGACAATCACTCGAGAGATGCGTTTAAGTTTTGCGTCAACTTGTACGTCTGAGGAGAATCATGAAACCAGATTCTACGTGATCTTATGGTGACGTCAATCTACACGTTTTACGTCACCTTGTACGTGTGAAATCACCAGATTCTATCTCATCTAATAGTGAGGTCAAGCTACACGTCTTACGTCACCTTGTACGTGTGAAATCACCAGATTCTATCTCATCTAATAGTGAGCTCATGTTACACGTTTTACGTCACCTTGTATGTCTGAGAAGAAATCGGCAATTTCCAGATTCTACGTCATCTGGCATCAGTTACAAAGGCTTGTGTATAATAGTCATCAGACCAAACAATCATCTGTATCAGCACTGAATAACGTGACTGTGCTGTTGTGTGTTGTATGTTAATCTGATATATTTAGACTTGAAAGTCTCTGTATATGTCTCTCTCAAAGAGAGATCTATTTGGCATCAGTTTCAAAAGCTTTTGTATCGTAGTGATAAGGTCAGACAACCAGCTGAACGTCTGCGCATGCCCATCTGAACTTAATTCCCTGACCTTTCTGATCTTTCGCTTTTTTCCATTCTGATTAATCAAGATCAAGCAATTCACTTTGTTGTCACACAAAATTTTCCTCATGTAAGAGCGATGTTGTAAGTTTGTTGTCATTTGCGTATTTGTGTATGTATTCAAGATACATGCAGATACAAAAATTTTTCTGTGTGAAGGCCACAGTACTCAAAATAGTTATCCGCCCTGATCAATCAGACATTTTCATCAGCGGAAAAGAACGTATAAGGGACGAAAGCAAACAGGCTCCATGTCTAGTAGTTTCCACGACGGTGGAACTATTCCTGCAGCTCTTACTCATTGGAGGAACACTCAGAAGTAAGAATTATTCCTACAGCTCTTAGGCATTGGAGGAACACTCAGAAATAAGAAACAACCCTATTGACAATCTCTCTTATCTTAACTTTATTGACTTTACTGACATGAATACATGATGACTATTTGAAGGATGGAAGTGAAGTGCAAAGGCAGGTACTGGCAAGTACTCACTGTGTACTCATGTTGCTACATGCTGCAGGTGCAGCTGCATTTGCATTTAAACCTCAAAGGCTGTTCCATGAATACTCCTAATTCCTACACTTGTATTAACTAGGGGTGTCAAGGTTCACCGATCTGGACCAGTTAACCAGTCTGTTGCTTGGACTAGTCCCAATTGGCGATGAACTGTGGACTGTAGTTCATCCTGAGTGCTTGTTTGACAGACTTCAGATTGCCAAATATGCCTATTTTTCAGCAGTTTAGCATATAACTTCAGCAAATGAGACGAAAATGTTCTTGTCAGTTACAAATATTACCTATTTTATTTCATGAAGGGACTCCTAAAATGTGCCTCTCAATTGAATGCTTATGTTACATACTGTTCATGCTCAATTATGAGTGTCAACTTGTACTGTTTGTTTAGAAATTTTGAAATATTTTGGTACCTGTACCAAACACCGGGCCAGACCGGTAAACCGGTCAAACAGCTACGGTTAACCGGTCCTCATGAACCGCACGGTTTGACAGCCTTAGTATTAACCGAAAGGGCTTCCGAGAAAACCTTACTGAGATCTTGTTTTCAAGATGCACAATATAACTTTATCTGTATGCAGCAAACTGGAGTGGTCATTCCGGTAGGTTGTGTAAATGTACTCACAAATACTGAACCTTAAACCGTGAACAAATATACTGTGAGCAAATAAGGGACACTTTACCGTCTGTGTGCTCTTCATGCTGATGTGTATGTAGCACTTCCATGACCACTCACTGCTGTATGCAATATTTCCAGACAAGAATATTTCTTCGAGCAATCTATCGGTTTTCTCTCGGCTAGAATAGGAAGAAAGCTTTCTATCATCTGTCTAAGTGTGACTTTTGTTAGCGTAAGAACCTGCCCTCTTTCCCGCCGAATAACCAAGCGAAGTCTTTTATCAAACTTAAGGGCCAAGAACAATTCCATTCTGTTTACACGTAGCCTTGGTAACCGCCGTGCTATAAAGGTCAACTCCTAGCATAAGCAGCCAGTGCTGCCGGGGACACACAACCACGCACACGCTACGTTACAGCACTCAATAAACACGTCTAAGACTATACACCGCTCGTTTCTTATTTCACCCTTAGACAACAAGTTGTGTTCAATTTGAAAAACTGACGGTAACCATCAAAATAGTGATCACGAGACAACACGAAAGGTTCTTTGTACGTCAGTACTTTGTCACGTCACAAATTACGACGTTACGTTGCATTATGACGTTACATACGTTAGAAAAAATGTTTCATTCAACATATATCAATTGGCCAATTGTAAACTAGTTGCTATCGTCACGTTTCGGTTGCATTCAAAGGTCTAAATATATATGCCATATTGTTTTGGTTCGTAAACGGGAGAATACCAGCTCGTTTCATAAACTTAACGCCCGTCCTTTAAGGCAACAAAGGTCGAGTTAAGCATTATGTTGGTTTATTACAGAACGCTGGTCTTGTAGGATTATGTAATAAACCAACATAACGCTACTCTTTGTTGTGTTATGGATGTGCATTAAGTTTATGAAAACGAGCTGCTGATAGCATTACGTAATAAACCACTTTAAAGCGTTAAAGGATGGGCGTTAAGTTTATGAAAACGAACTGAAGGTAGCATTAGGCAATAAACCACTTTTAAAGGATGGGCGTTAAGTTTATGAAAACGAACTGATGGTAGCATTAGGTAATAAACCACTTTTAACGTGTTTAAGGATGTGCATTAAGTTTATGAAAACGCGCTGCAAATGTCAACAAGTAACCGTTTCCACCTCTCAGAGCACTTAACCTGAGATAGAGTTTCAGTAATAGATGGACAGATCTTTATTGACGACAATATCTAGGGATAAACAACCATTACAGTGCAACCTTCATAAACCTTGTTTTTGGGTTTTTAATTTTGGTAAATATGAAGTAGTCAATGGATACCAAGTGGTTGTCAATCACTAAGCTTAAATGGATGTTTAGAAATTCTAAGTCCAGTATAAAACTATTTTTTTAAATTTTTTGTTTGACCAGGGTCCATTTGTAGGGCCATTGATTACCCCTGTTTTGGACTTCTTGTCACCTTCCCCTGGGTTTTAAATCCAGGGTGGATCTCTCACCTGCACTCTTACTTGCTTGCACGCGGTCATCCCAAGGGTCAAATCTGGTGCACCACCTGCCTTTTCCACCAATAGAGGTGTATGCTGTACAAGCATGTATACGACAGGCTTGTCTTCCGTCCATCCGTCATGCAAGCAGAGGAGGACAGGCAGCAGTGGTGCTCGAACCCAGGAAATCCGTACAATCCCGCTTGTCAAGCGAGAGTGCTACCACTCAGCCACGGCCGTTCGGCATCCCAGTAAAGAACTTATTCAACCTTGTCCTGAGCCACCATCCCCACACCACATCATTCGTACCAATCCCACCTACTCTTAACATCTGCACACCACCGAACGTCATCACACCCATCCGCCCATTCACCAAGCGTAGTCGCACAAAACATGTCATTCCATCACTTAACTTCCTGTTTGGCAGCAATTTGTTTTTAACCTTGACAGAATTGAAAACCTTCCAAATACTTTCAGTTTCTGAGCCGACAATGCTAGGTTTATTACCTCCACAGAAGGGCTTACTGCAACAAGACACGTGAGTTCGCACGACGTTAAAGCTAAAACTATAGCGAGCTCAAGTCACTCGGGTTTTCTTCCTTGCATGTTTAAAGAATAATTAGTCGAGTGATGTCATGTCATGTTGGGAACTGACGTAGAATCTGGTGATTTTATCTGATTTTTCAACGTCTCTAAACAAAGACTTTGATGAGATCACTAGATTCCACGCGTACAAAGTAAGATTCGCATTTACTTAACAGGGGTACCAGTGGCCCCACAAAATGGTTGCACATTTTCTGACAAGGTAGGAAC
Source organism: Haplosyllis anthogorgicola (assembly GCA_038406195.1). Lineage (NCBI taxonomy): Eukaryota > Metazoa > Annelida > Polychaeta > Phyllodocida > Syllidae > Haplosyllis > Haplosyllis anthogorgicola. Next base: position 9,176 of record JBCAUI010520589.1, on the reverse strand, counting down.
TGTGCTGATTGCCACCAAAACCTTAACCGAAAGAAGAAGCGTTTATAATCTAGGTCACTATGTTTATAATCTAGGTCACTATGTAGGATGAGGAGTAGGTCACTATGTAGGATGAGTAGTGCATTTAGATGTTTTCACCCACATGTTCTGTGACACAAACAGATGTTCCTGACAAGTTGTATCTCATGGCTCATCTCTCAGAACAGTGACCCAGATTCTACTCCTGATATGTTCCTTCCAATAAAACTTAACTACACTGCTTCTCAAATAGTACTCATTCACCCTTGACCTATATTGCTGTTCAAGAAATAGAGACCAAAAACACAACAATATGGTTCAGTTTAAAGCGAGCGTGTAACTATTTGTATATAATTGGCGTATATTGTTTGTCCAATGTTGTTGTTTCCACTTTTACACTTTTTGTATACTTTCACGTTGACAACATCTTCGATGAATTGGTGCCAGTTTCTTAGACTGAAGACCACAGTCTTATCCAATTTCACTCAATGGACAATTATGTCACAAGACAGCCATCTAATTGTTAGTGTAATGATGCATGGGATTGCCGGCCTAGGAGACTGGTAGGGAAGTGACGGCACTCAAGGGCAAATACTGGTGTGCAGGGTGCAATGGTTGCAATTGAGCAAGACAATAGTTAAAGTGTAACCAGTTGCAACGGCTGAGTATTAATTGCAATGAAACATAAGAAAATAACAGTTATATTCCACAGTTCATTGACAGTTGCAGACCGGAGGCATATTACAGACAGATACTGTCATGTTCCTTGAAACATGGCTTTGATGGTTTGGTGACAAATAGCAAATATACTGCAACAGTTTTCTTTGACAGTTGCAGAGATTTAACTAGACAGATCAGTGACACATTATATTGACAGTTGCTTCAAAAGACTCATTGGTACAACATGCTGTGATAAAATGTAGAAGCTGTGAAGTTAGAATAGTGAAGCTCTGAATTGTGTTTGGTTGAAGCTGCTGGAGACATTGACACTTATTGATTCCCTGTACAGCAGCTTATATAGTATTAGTAGTGCTTATGGGGAGAACAGTTCTCATTTCTGTGGACACAAATGCATGTTGCAATATCTGGAATAATGTAAATGCAGCACTTAAAGTGAAGGTTTCTCCACAGGTTTCATATTGGATTCTACTGCAGTAATTTAAAAAGTAGTGCACACAGGGAAAAAGGATCACATAATTTGTGACCACTATTGGATACAAGAAATGCTTGTTGTTGTAATGCAACAAGGGAAATAATATTGTCTTGTTCTGTTATATATTTATACATGAGACTTGTTGTAAAGATGCAATCCATCAGAAATGCAAGATTCATCTGCAAAGAAATGTTTCTGAGATAAAAAGGACCACCTGCACCTCATGCAGTAACACAAAGGGAAAATTACAGAGTCCCCCAGGAATTCATGTTGCAATAGAGGGAATAAGAATATACCAGCACAGGAGATAAGGATTGCTTCTTAGATTGTGTTTTATATTTCTTATTTCTAGTGCTGGAACTCACGTGGCAATGCATTAAAGAGGAAAACAGGTTGTCAAGATAAGCATATTTCAGTATTTGAAAAAGGAATCTTAACGAAAGGATATAAGGCTGCTTCTTATTTCTACCATAGCAACACATTCAGTAGTGCATTTAGGGGAAATACTCTTTGTTGCAGTTTTTCTGGATTAAAAACTGAATACAGGATACAAAGGTTTCTTCATATTTCTTATGCAGCAACCCATTTAGAAGTGTACACAAGGGAAAAGGATTAGATTATTTTGCAACAAAAAATCCTGTGTTTGGAATAAGAATAATACATCAAGGGATATAGAGGTTGCTTCACATATATGTTCTGTCTTTGTGTACATGTGGAATTATTACATTGAAGCTGAAAGCCTAGGGAATTGGTAAGTAAATGTCTTTATGCATCAAGATACTTGTGTTGTGATGTGATATACTGCTGTCTTTTTAAGGGAATGTAGGTATTAGCGAGTTCTAGTTTCATGTTATAATGTGATTTACGTCCAATTACGTTACATGTGTCAAGTATAATTTCCATAGGCCCGAACCAGCGGTCTGCTGATCAGAAATATGCCTTATCAGTACGTGGTTGTGTGGCAGCCTGCCTGCTAACACCCGCATTCAGTGTGTCAGTAATCAATTGCCTTGTCAGAATCCACTGTATCAAGGTGTGGAAAACATTGGCTGTGTGGCTGGCTGCCTGCTAACACCCGTGTGCATGGCTAGAAATTATCCATGTGTTATTCTATTGAGAGTAAATAAGCAACATACCCACCTCAGGTAGAGACACGCCAGTCCGAAACAAGGGGAACCAGTGACCCCATAAAATGAACCTTGGTCCACAATAAACCCTGAAAAAGAAGTAGAATTTTTTGCCTGTAACACATGCACGTACCACAGTAAACGAGAATTATCCTAACGGCCAAGGAGTCTATCGCTGGAAGAGTAATCAGGTCTCCAGCCAATGAACAAGTTTGAATGGAGTCCACAGCCATGCACCCTGATCTTTCCCACCTGCCAGGTTCCTGGTGCTTTTTTGAGCTCATGGATGTTTTAGGCTACCCATTAAAGAATTCTCTGGACACATGCACGATAGACTAATAAAGTAAACAGTTATTCAGTTTATTACTAACGCACGCACGCACACACGCACATAAGGTAAACAGTAATTAAGCAGACATTGAGTGTATTGCTGTAACAGCTGCTTCGTCTCCTTCTTATCACAAAAACCTGCTCAATTATTTACAGTCTCAGCTTCTTGTGGCAGAATCAGCGGGAAACGAAGAAATGTGTCTTAGCGAGGTCAAACTACACGTTTTGTGTCACTTCGGTTTTAAGATTTCTTAAAACATCCGACTCTACCAGCGCGTTTTCGTAACCTTAAATAGCACAAACACTTAAAATCTAACGCATTCGATTCCAAGAAATTGATACATGAAGCATTGCGTTATGTTGGTTTGTGACGTACCGCTATTATGTGGACGTTACGCACAGCACAACCTTAACGAATGCAGTTATTCATGCTGATTCCATCTCAGTTCCGTGTTGACATATTCGGCGACGTCACGTTTGCTGCTGATGTAGAATCTGGTGATTTGCGGTGTTATATTTTCTTGGCTAGAAATAAAAATTAAAGTGTACCCTGTAACCAATATTTATAGGTAAAGACGTGTCACCTTACCTATAAGCTTGAAGGTGTGGCAGAAGGAAGATCAAAGAGTTTTATTTAAAACAATATTGACGGAAAATCATGTTAAATTATGCTAGTTTTATCTTAAGTAATATGTCCTAACTTAAAAACCCAACAATCACAAGTCTAAAACAGGATACCAATGGCTCAAAAAAAACACAATTATACGTTGCTACAATGAGCAGGGACTGTTAAAAACTAAAATAAGCAAAACAAAATGACGTCCAATAGGCCAATGACGTCATGAAACGTTCTGTGACGTCGCTTTCTATGACGTCACAAGATGGCGTAAAATAATTAGGAGGATTTAAGGCCCTGTTTTTCTGGCCCAGGATCACTTAGTCTTACTTAATTCTGTTCCGAAAACACAAGTAAGTAGAAATCTGGTTATTTTGTGGAGTTTTGTGAATAATGAAACTGAAACATTGAAACATATATCTTCCTACAAACCATAGTGTCTCTTAACGCGGAATCCGTTTATTAAACAAAGCGCCACTAACTGACGAGCAATCTGGTGACGGAGATATAAATGTCAAGTATGTTAGAGAATCACTGTGTAGTGGTGTTAGTGATGTGGTGGGAGGACTACTTGTTGTGTGATTGATTTAACTCCTGGATTTCTTGTCAGTTAATTTAGCTACAGTTAAGCATGTCACCACAACTTAAGGAAATTCATATAAAAAAACAACTTCATAATAAGGACCAAAAAGGGATTATATTTTACCTAAAGTTAAAGTACAAACACAAGCAAATGATCAGTATCTATTTACATTGTCACAGTGATTAGATCCATTGCAACCACCTTATGCTGATTTCATTGCCTTCCACACAGCTACAAGAGCTGAGCTTTATCTTTAATTAATCAATGATCCCAATTGATTGATTCTGGCTGTCTTTACACCAACAGAAAACCTTTCAATCTTAATTTGTTTGTTTAGATTTGTCTTATGGTGTTTAATAATTCAAATTGACATCTTGTGTCTGTTTCTGGGGAATTTTCTGACACAGGAGACACATGTCACTCAGGCACTGCAGTACAAAGCCCTGATGCTCCAGTTTCAGTTCTAATTTAATTGCTAGCTATTATTCCATATTTTGTAACTGCATTCATTTGTAGTTCAGGAAAGAGCTGGACCACATGGATCAACATCATGTCATAGAAATTGAGAACTGATTGTCATATAATTTAAATTGACCTCTTCTTACCTGTTTCTAGGGACTTGCTCAAGACACTCACTCAGTACAGGACAAAACTATGATGATCCAGTTTTAACTCTAATTAAAGATGAAAAAACTGACCATTGTCCCAGCTATTGGAAGTGCAGCTGGTCATTAGCAGCTAAGGAAAAATCCCACCAGATAGATCTACATGATGTCACAGAAACTTAGATTTGGCTTTTATTGTCCAATAATTCAAATTGACATTCTTTTTCAGCGTGTGGGATTTCTCTCACACGTCAACTAGGTACTCCAACTCCCAATCTAAATGCAAGAAGTTCAATCTTCAAGTCTTAATTTGTTTAAAGAGATTGAACAACTGAGAATTCCATTTATTGTCCAAAAATTCTTATTGACATATTTTGTCTGTCTGGGATGGTTCTCACATTTAAACTGGTTACTCCAGCAAAAAAAATATCTCCCAGTCTTGTCATAATTTGTTTAAAGTGATTGAACAACTGGGAATTCCATGTATTGTTCAATAATTCTAATTGACAGAGTCTGTCTGTTTCTGGGAATTTTGCTCCACAGAGGAGACAGTCACAACTTGTCACTCAATCACTCCAGCTCCAATCACAGTTCTAATTAACTCTACAAATTGATAGAGATTGTTGTTTGTATCTGTCTTTAGTATTGTTTGTTTACTGATGTTCGTTCACTACTATGTATGGAAAGCAACGTCTTCTTGAACGTCCCTGAATCTGCTGGTCACAAAATCTTTTTGTTTAAATACATTGGTTTCATGATTAATCAGTAGAGATTTACCTTCTTAGCCAGTAATTCCAACTGGTTGTTTTCTGTCTATTGATGAGTAATTACACTGACAACTGTGAACATGTTGCCTCAGGGTTAAAAACCAGGATGGATCACTCAAGGTGATCCCAAGGGTCATGTCTGGTGCCTACACCATATGTGTGTGCATGGCAGGCTGGTTGGAACCCTTCCTCACATCAGTGAGGATGATGTTCTCGTCTTAGTTTTTTAATAGATTGAACAACTGAAGCTTGCCTTTTCTTGTTCAATAATTGGTGATTAATCTGTCTGTTACTGGGAAGTTACCTTACAGTCAGACCACAAAACATATCACCCAGTTAACTTTAATTAACAAATAGTCAGTTTCTAGGAGGTGCACTCATATGTCATCCAGTTACTCCAGCAGAAAACCCTACAGATCCTCTAATCTTAATTTTAATTAACTTTAGAAACTGACAGAGATATGAACAGATCAGTCAATCTTGAAATCTGTCTGTTAAATGAACTGTCACTTTTACAAAGGATTCTTTTGAATCACATTTAATGGATAAGGCTGGTTTCTGCTGGGGAATAATATTTCAACATTCTATATTGCACTTGTCTTTTTATAATTCATTTAAAATCCATTCAGTGAAGCTGTTGTGTTTCAGTGTTAATGGGATATTTATTTCTACATTGCATTACAAATAGAATATTTCTGGATAATAAGGATGTGAAACAATGGAGGTTTTTTTTCTAATTTTTTGTTGGACCAGGGTCCATTTGTGGGGCCACTGATTACCCTGTTTTGGACTTCGTGTGACTGTCCCCATTGGTTTTAAATCCAGGGTGGATCTCTCGCCTGCACTCTTACTTGTTTGCGTGCGGTGATCCCAAGAGTCACGTCTGGTGCGACACAATGGAAGTTTATATTCACACACATGTGGGCATGATCAGTGTAAAGTTACTATCATGCAAAGTAACAATAGAAGCAATGGAGTCTGTACTATAAATAAATTAAAGAGATCTATAAAGGATGTATGTTTTACAGTATGTAATGTTTCACGAGCAAATAAATTATGGTTTCTGTAGTCATTATTCATGTGATATATTTTATGTAAATTCTATATTTGGTATGTTTTGTGCCAATTCAATATTTGATATATTAATCTCAAAAGGGTTTGAATTTGGCATATGAAATATAACAGTTTCTGTTTATGAAGACTTGAAGTGCAATATATTTATAAATACATCAAATGATATGTGGATCTTATACTAAATACTATATAACACAACAAGTGCAGATCAATTCCGCTTTGTGTTCTGTTTCTAAGACTTAAATCTTCCCAGTGGATTCTATGGATTTGTGCCCTGGGTTTATGGATAGAAATGATTCTGTAAACAACAGTGGGTGAGAAGTGTGGCCGCATGCCTGATAACACCCGTATGCAGGCTATACTTGAGCAGAAAGCGGGTGCAGATCAGAAGTGACACAAAGATCAAAGCGCACAAGCAACAGATATAAAGGCCATGAGCAGATTCACTCCAAGAGGGTACCAGTGGCCTCATAACATAGACCTGTGTTCACAACTAAAAATGAGAGAGAAAAATAGATGCCCAATTAACAAAAGCATCCTTTCTAAATGTAAGAATTTTACGGCACAATGAGACGAGATGATAATGATGACTTGTAATGGGTCGTCACGCTTTTAATTTCCTGAGTCCTTATTTAGAGTAATATTTCCTCCCACTGAGAAATCAATACATGTGTCGTATTGTACATGCGCTTCAAGATTGTAAATAACTTTAGTATCATGACTATCCAGCATGACCAATGGCCTTTTTCTTTTTTTCATCACGCCAACGTTTAAATTGGTACTAGCTCTTACTGGGATGTAGACTCGATGTGGTAGTTCACCCGATGGTTGGGTGAATTCCCTGGTTGGTTCTTGGCCGGGAGGTTAAAGGTTGTAAACTGCAATTAATTGTTCAACTCACAATAACTCAGGTTAAAATATTGCATTTTTTCCAACTGTTACGTGTTCGGTGGTGGTTTACAGGCAAAGAACTCACCCAACCTTGCTTTGAATGTTCACTTATATCCCATTTACAACCAACTACTGACCATGTCCTCTCTGCATTTGATACCAACTTTAGTATGTCGGGGCTAGGTTCGTGATGATACATTCCACCAACACCATCAGGTATTTTTACAGTAGCAGTGAGCGTCGTTCGAACCAGTGATCTCTCGCTTACTGTTATCACACCTCAGCTTCATATTCAAATGGCTAACAGCTAAAATGTGCAAAGTTTTCTGCTGCTGAGGTAAAATCTAGTGATTTCACGCTACCAACATCGTACAACTTCAGATAACGTAAAGTCGTGTAACTGCATCTCCCTAATCTCTTCAATGAAATGGATCAATTTTTGTGAGCAAATCATAAAACGAGTGCAAATCAATCACAGTTTTACGTCACCCAACACTTCACTTCTCCAGTTCAGCAGAAAGCATAACGCAAGTGTTGAATTGTTCGGCGACGTTACGTTTGTCGCGGTAAAATCTGGTGATTTACATGAGACGTAAATTCTTCTATTTAGAAAGGATGCTTTTATTGGTTGTGCAGCTTCTTTTATAAATCTATGTCAAGTGAAGTCCATTTTATCGGGCCACTGGTACCCTTTATTTTGGACTTGGGGTATCTCTGCCTATGGGTTTTAAACCCAGGATGGATCTGTTGCTGGCATGCTTACTCACTTGTGTTCAGCTCCGGTCACTTTTGATCTTCTCGGGCTTTTGCACAATGCAAACATACATGGTATATGGGTGTTAGCAGGCAGCCAACCACACTTCTCACATCCTTTTTCAAGTATTGCACAAGTGATCTTTGCTTTATTTTGCCTATCTACCACACTCATAAATGAGTGTCATAATAGTGAGCGTCTCAAACCTGAACCAAGAGCAGGGGTGGATCCAGGATTTCCCATTGGGGGGGTGCCCGGCCCGTTGGGGGTGGGGGGTGGGGGGTGGGGGGTGCAAAACCCTATTTTCGCCCAGAATTTAGCGGAAAGTGCATGAAAACGAAGAAAATTTGGGCCATTGGGGGGCGGCACACCGGCGGTGCCCCCGCTAGATCCGCCATTGAAGAGGTCGATGGTTGAAAGAGTCTGATCACCAGTGCTTGAAAAAATATGTAATACATGGAGCTGGCTTATCAGGATTTACTTGATAAAATGTCTGGTTTTGATACCTGGTGGCATAGTTATGCCAAGTCCAAAACAAGGGCACCAGTGGCTCCACAAAATAGTTATGCGCTTGTTCATACAAGGAACTGTGAAGGTCGCTGTCCAAACACATTTAAAAAAAGAAAGAAATATGGTTAAATCGCACAATAAGTGCAAGTTAATTCTGGATTTTACGTTACTTTTATGTGCCTGAAATGAAGTAGGCAATTACGTCAGATGAAACCACCAGATTCTACGTCACCATGAAAAATAACGTCTGTGTAGAACGTTACGTTTGTTGCTTAGGTAAAATGCGATAATTCCAGTTTAATGCCAGAACTTGAATCTGCCGTAATTGAACGTCAAAACATAATAATAACTTTAATTCCCTTATTAATGCAAATTAATTCAGGTTTTATAGATTTTTCTCCTGTCACTGATTGAGGAGCGCAGAACCGTGTTTTATGCATCACGTCGGAAGCTCCGTATTTAAGTCACTGATTTATGTGACGTTTATGGGACGTTAATCTGTCGCGTCGCCTCGTGAAATATCTACAGGTTCATGGCGAAAAAACGATAGTAAAATGTTAATGGAAATAGGTTCCTGAAGCTAAAAGGCGATTAATTTGAGGTGCCTCTCTTAAAACGACCCTGCAATTATTGATCTATTATCTATTAAATGTGGCAACATTGTGTCGACCAGCATCAATCGGTTGTGAGGCGGAGTGAATGCAAAGAGCAAGCGAAAGCTTAAAGCCATTTCTATTACATTTATTTC
>JBCAUI010520578.1:0-11920 GCA_038406195.1 Haplosyllis anthogorgicola | reverse complement strand
TCTTTGTCTAATTTATGAGCATGTCATATGATATCCTATGTCAACAGAAGATGATGTTTAGACTTGAGCATGTTTAAATTTACAGATTTGCAAACAAATTGTAGTACTCTTTTACATTGGTTTTTTAAAAATTATACAGAATAAGATTTGTTAATATGCAAGACGATTATTTTTATGGGTAAATGTCTAAATGTATTGTTTAAATTTGTTTTACTATTCAAGATATACATGTATACCATGTTGATTATGGTGGGTTGGATTTTAGCATTGTGTGCAACTATTCCAGAGAAAATATTTTATTATTTTAACCATGTACTTTGTTTTGTACATGTGACATTAGTATTAAAGAGCAGGTTGGAAAAACGGTGGAAATGTTATACATGTATCCAAGAATTTTAATAAATATATTATGTAAATAAGTATAATAATGCAGCTTACCTTGCTTTTTTTCGTTGGCATAGAGGTTTGTTTGTGTAGTAATATGATGGAGAATGCTGTCTTGTAGAAATAGTTTCAGGTAGTCATAAGGAGTTTGACCATTTGGTTGTATTTTGAGTCCTGGGGTTCCAGTAAATGGTCCGTGTGAAGCACTGGTCTGATCGAAGTTTGACCACTCCCAACCATCGGCAAAATCATTCAGGTTTTCAATATCATGAATGTAGTTTTCCATTTGTTTGGTATTTATGTCCGTATTATCATGTTCATGCAAACTGGAATCATCATTGTCACCATTTTCCAAGTCCGTATCAAAAATATCAAACATGTGTTCAGGTATTCACATTTGGGGGTTTGAATTGCCAGAAGATGAGCCAGATTCATTTTTATTTTCATGAAGTCCATTATCAGTGTCGACTGGATCCTCATTTATATCTTGATGTAAATTATTTTCATTTTGTACCAAATCTGTAGGATTTACAGGTTCCATTACAAAAAAATTGGAATGACCATCTTCTTCATTATCACTCAGTGGAATATAAAGATCAGGATTGAAGATAATTTGGCTATTAAGTGCCATACTGGTAACTTTGAGTAGTAACATTGGGTTACTTTAGAGATATTTTACACAGTAAACTATTTTCCCGCTAAAGTATGGCAGGTTATGTTTTTAGGGGTAATAAATTACATTTTTGGCAAATTGTGTGTGAAATCCAGAATCAGGATCACGGATGTATTTTTATAACAGAAATGTTGCATTTGTTTTTTAGTGTACTGAATGAAATAAAATAAGGGTTTTACGAGTTTGAACCGAAAGAGGGACGGATTTATAGTAGTCACTATGATAATATTTTATCTCATCGAGGCGCCACTTCCTAGAAGAGCATTTTAGAGGGTAGTTAAAGTGATTGACAAAAGTCGAACAAAGCAGTGATGGACTAATGAAAATGACTGGATATATATTTCAAATGAGGCACGAAGAGGACTAAACAATTTTTTTGACTAAAGTCAAAGTAGGCACTTTTCTGCTAAGTATGTTTTCAAGGGCCGGCGGCGGAAGGGTTAATACTACCGTTGGTCATAGACTAGAATGTTTGAATTTTAATCCTTTATTTGTCGGATATCGCATATATGAGATGTTGCAGTGCGGATCCAGAATTGTTCAAACAGCATAAACGTCTTGGACAGGTTTTGGCCAGTCGGTAGTCGGTGGTCGGTAGATAGACTCCACTGTATACGTCCTTGTGAACTTTTCACCATGCATATTGATACTTTACATGTTACAATGTCAAGGCTGTACTGAGATCATTGTAGTGTCTGTTTACACACCACTTTTCATCATGTAGCATTTAGGTTATCGAGCTACCATGCATGCAACTTCTACGATATGATACTTGAAGAGTCGAGAAGCTAAGAAAATTTGCTCTGCTTTGTATCATTTCAAGCGTCAGTGTTTATACTGTCTACTTGCAAAAGTTGCATGTACCAGTTTTAAAGCAATGTAGCACATTTTAGGAAAACGAGATAAACTTGCACTAAATTTTATCATGAGTATTTTGAATTTTATTTAGTTTTATTGGTACATGTTAAAAGTCCTACTCCTGAAACGTATTCAAAAATACAAATAAGCGGCCAAGTATCACTGAATTCAGGGCGTTGGCATCTGATTACTCGAGTCTTTCTGAAGTACACGCCTTGACCCCGAAACTCCAAACTTTTCGACTTCAATTACTGAAATAAACATGATGAATGATGAAACATGTTGTGGAATGTATGGAAGTCTCTACATGCCATTTAATTTTAACTGAACTTGAGCCAATTCCTCCCAAACTCATGACTAAACGCATTTTTTATGCACACAGTGTAAATTTACATTACTTCCGTTACGGCAATGTCAATGCTTGTAAAGCAAAATGTTTAAAATAGGGATTGAAGCCAAATGGGTTCATTACCTTCAACAATGTCATCCGCGATTTCGTAAAGTAAGCGAATTTGCCATACAGGAAATGCAATATGTCAATACCCTCATGGGAGTATTTTTGGCGACCTGCGCCAACGCTTTTGTCCATCATTATGTACATGAAACTTAACATGACCTCAACCCAAAAACAGAACGCAATGTACCTGTAGGGTTTTACCCGAGATATAGTGTCAACATGGTATGGCACGGTATGATAGTAATTCAAATACCGTAAAAATGTGTTGTTACAAAAATTTGATTTTTTTGCATTTGATTTTGGCATGCTTATGATATGTCACAAACGTTGTGGTGCACTTTTTGCTCCAACTGTTTCCTTATTTTAGAACATGAAGTTTGACATAAGGAAGTTGACAAAATAGCATTTATGGGGCAAATAATATGTAGCTTCATTTTGCTTCCACGAATAAGGCATTTATTTACCACAATAAACTCCGCCCCTTTCATTAAATCAAAAATGACACTAAAGTATTTCATTCAAGCTTTAAAAAATACTGTTGTTGTTTTATTCAGTAACATAACATATATATTACACACTTATAAAACGTAACAATTGCATATATGCAGGCACTGTTATATTAGCATGGATACATGTGTACACGAAGTCAGGAAGACAGTTCCACTCGGAACGATTAATGTGTACGGTACTTCTACAACTTCATAACATTTACCCTCTTAAGTATTGGAGGGGGGTTGGTGCTAGGGTTGCATTCATGCAGATTTTAAACTAGAAGGGTACGCACTGACGTGGAAAAATTTGCATTTTTCAACCTAGGTTCAATTGATACGAGAAGTCTGGTTACCTTTTCAGACTCGGGTTTAAATGACAAGCGAAATGAGCAGCGTTTCAACCCTGCTTTACCGAAAAGGTAACGCAACAAATGTACAGTGAAGGTGAAGGTTTCCTACATTTCTCACAATACCGCGAAGAAATCTTCATCCTGTTTGAACACTTTCTGGTCGATAGCTAAATTCATAAATTTCCGCCCAAAAACATGGTTTTTTTTAAAATTTAATTGTTTGGATTACATTTCCCGCCGCACTATTAAATTGGGATTTAAAATTTCCATCTGCAGATGGAAACATGTTGCGCAGAGCAAGCTATTGCCCAGCAAGGACTTCTGTAACACATTGATTGGAGAAAAATTCGAAATCCAATTTCTAGTTGTTAATGTGGCTGAACTCTTTCTCACACACGTTTTGCAAGTAAGGAATCATTCGCAAATTTCCAATAATATAAATCTTTCGATGCGGTTCTGGATGTGACATACTTCATGTTAAGATCTGCCCGACTTCCTGGTCAATCCAGGCAATTGGCAGTTGCGGAGAGTATTTTTCAACCGCAGGGATCTCCCAGTATTTTCGAAGACAGGACACAACTTTCATGAACCCAACAGACATATCACAAAGTGTATGCATATGCCTCTCTCTATCACTCAGGCTACTTTTTCTTCATTTTTGCTACCCGTTCCTTTCTCTTCTTGACATGTTTAGGTGTTTTATTTTCTCGTTTTTCTCTCCGAGCTTCCTTAACTAACCGTTTCCTTTCCTAAAAAATAAGGATGTTAGAAACAATTTTAAACTTCCCGACAATGAGGAAGCATAAAGCAAAGCGAATCATTTTGATTTCACTTTAACTCCTCTTCGAAAAACAAAGGACTTAAATATTTGTCTCTCTATTTCGAGAGGGTAACTCTGTTTAGATGTTCAGCGGTTGGCTTCGCGGGAAAGAATCAAAATGTCCAACTAATAGGCATACATCTTGAATCTAGTACTAGTGATATATATCAGCCCAAGATTTTTACCGGTGACAGGATCGAAACTTGAATCATAACATGGCGAATGACGAATTTGTAGAAAAATGTGTAGGCGAACATGAGAGTTACTATTTTGACCTCCACGTTAAAGTATTTTCGAATCTTTGCTGTTGCTAAACTCAGCCTAGCAGTTGTTTAGGTCTATTTACCAAAAAAAAAAAACTTTAAATGATGTGTTAAATTAAATTACAATACCTTTTTGCTATCCGGTGATTCATTTCGTGGTCTAACAGCAGTGCGCTTCTGGTTAGATTCTGAGTTTTCGTCATCATCATCTTCATCCCGACTGTCTCCACTCTCTTCATCTTCATCGTCTTGTTCGTTTCCTTCGTCATTATCTCCTTGTAATATTTGTGGCTTCTGGAATATTTAAAAAAACATTTGAAAGATACAATCAAATACAAGTTAAATTACTGGGGCATTTAACAATTTAATGTACCATGTGTTTTTATGGCCACCTAGGTAATATTTTCAGGCGGGTGTGGTGACAATTGTGATATTTTGCCGACCTTTACACACTAACGTCACTACGCTGGCTTGAACAAAAATCATCCTCCCTTATTATATTTACTGCCTGTGTTCACGAAACTATCTTGATGAAGCCATTATATAAAAATTATGATTTGCCTTTGCCTTTTATAATGCGCCCGCGTCAAATCAGTAAATTTGAATTTAATTAAACTTCAGTAATATTCTACGTCCATTTGTGAGTGGGAGGTGGACCTTCAACTAAAAGGCAATCTTACAGCAGAGTTTACTGCGCCCCCCAACAGTGTGAAAATCTATGAAATTATGCATGAGAAACGAAGCCATGTACAACATTTGTTCTATGTGTTTTTCACTTGAAGTTCACTTTTGTAAACTCACGATTTCTGGAAAAAAAATTCAGAAATTTTCGGCATTTCAGCATTTTTTCCCTTTTTGCAAAGGTGAATGCGATGCCACACACTGGAGAGAAATACAAACTACTCGCATATGACTAGCCACAAATATTTCTCATTTGTATGGACCCTTACACAGACGAACAAATTTTGGCATTCGATAAACTTTCACTGACATTGTGACCTCTTTTGTAGGTAAACATTTTTAGGCAATATATATTTCTACATTTAAGGTGCGGAATGTTGGTGATCGGGTAACTTAATTCGACTCCTACGCGACTGACGTTATACCTCATGAACAAGTAGGTATAAATTGAAAATGTGGTGCGAAGTGTCATTACTTCATGCATTTTTGGCTTATTTGGCAGAGAATACACTACAGAATCATGATTTGCTAAGCGCACATTATCGGTGTCTGTTCCCCTTTGATCTTGATTATAGAAATCGACGAACAGATTGATTATAGATCAAAGGCCTGCATTATTTTTAACTTAACAGCCATCTTTTCATTCGTTTTTTGGGCAATACTTGGTCATACGGTTGTTCATATAAACTTCATACGGAAGACGCATCTGGACCCCATTTTTTATGTTCTCCACTAATACCCCTATCTTCATGTGTTTCAAAAAATTTTTTTTTTGACATTTTCGTCAATAGCCCAACATGCAACCAAGAGCAACCGGTTTTCATGTTTATAATACACTATTTATATCCCAGATCATTGTTGACACTTGGAGCGAGAAATTATTTGTATTTGGATACCAGTCATTCGATTCCATACGATGTCGTTTTACGGGGATTAAAAAGTCGAGTTTCGCCGGTATTAACTTAGGTTCATAGAAGTGAGCAAACAAAATACATGTAAGTTTATTGTAAACAACATCACTGCGAAATAAAACCCACGTTGCATAGGCGACAAGCCGCCTTGTTTCTGCCGATTGTTTTTTTGGTCAACAAACTATGTAAAGAATCATAAACTATCATGGTCAAACATTGTGACATGTTAATGTGGTCTAAAAACTAAGACCAAGATATTGTGCTGGTAATGCAATTCTTCATTACAAGCTTAGCATCATATGAATTCAATTAAAATCAAATGAAAATAGGTTCGGATGATGAACCTGAGCTCATTTGGCATTATCAAAAAAAAAGACAATTTAGATCACAATATTACTTGGATGCAAATACCGTATTTGTCTGTTTATTGGCGCATGCCAGAATTGTGGCGCACCCCCCGTTTTTTAATGCATTTATGGAATTTTTTTCAATAGCAAGCAAGTTCAATAAACAGACTTTTTACGACTAACAGACATAGATAACAAATAAATATTTTTAACAACTACTCCCAGTGGCGGATCCAGGATTTCTTGTGGAGTGGGGGGGGGGGGGGGGGTGCCAACCTTGGGGCGCCCCACCTTTCACCTCTTTTCGCCCCAAAACTGAGAAAAACTGCCTGAAAATGAAGAAATTTTGGGCCATAGGGGGGCACAAGCCTCCCGCACCCCCCCTAGATCCGCCCTTGACTCCACATTGAGAAAATAAGCAATTCTTACTAACTGTAGGGTGACACCTTATTGCAGAGCAACAAATCATGGAATTAAATGCCATTGTAACAGGTTTATAATATGCCGCTGGCCAGAACATACGTGAAAAATTTTGTCAGAAGGGTGACTTAAATGAGGTGCACCTAAAACAATAGGTCAATCGTGCAAGTGCCAATAAACAGACAAATATGGTAGATCAAATTTCCAATACATGTATGATTTATGAGAAACACAAATATGGCTGCCAAACTGGAAATATAGGTGGCATCAATGCAATTTTCACAAGACTTAAAAAGGGTATTTAAATACATATGACTGTCAAACATGAAGTCTGTATCATCAAATACATGTCCAGGAGCAGAGATCTGAGAAAGATATGAATATGGCTGCCGATTTGAGAATAATGGTCACAATAACATAATTTCTGGTAATCTTTGAGATGAGGCATAGGTGCATATGTGAGTATGAAGTCTCTATGATCAAAGTGTGCTCAGGGTCAGTGTGCACAGATGACAATGTAGATGACAACATTACCGATGACGACAACAACAGACAATTCATGATTCTGTGGGCTTTTTGGCAATTATGCCTAATGAGCCAAAACAGATGGGATATCAATTTCGTGCCTGAAAACCTTCTCGAACAGACAGAATTATAGATGGACATACTTGAAACAAGGCTTTCTGCCTTGACTGGTGCCAACTGATTCTGACAAATGTTGCCAGTACTTTGGGCGTGTGTGAGCATTATTCATTATATTAAAACTCATGTTACGCTCAAAGTTGCATAAATCTAAAATCCGGGAATCAATCAAGGTATTTAATAATCCAATCAATATCTACATTCTGTCTCATAGCTTTTCGATGTCATCAATTATATACGAGTTTAATTAATCATGGTTATCAAATGCCCGACGACTAGTTATTGCTGGTAATGACTGTTCTCAGTTCCTGTTGTACATTCTTCTTGCGATATTTTCTATTGCTCTGTTAACTCCCGATGAGTTTGAGAATAAAAGCAACTGGTGCACCATAACAAATATCTTTAACCACTAGGCCTAATGTAAATTCTCATCACAATTTACGGAAGTCTGAGGATGGAAATTATTTAATACATGCGGCTTACTACATGCCGCAGTTAAATGCATAAAAATTCAAATATAACAAGTTATATCATCACGGTAAACACATGAGTTGGGCTTGGATCAATATGATGAATAAGTTTCAAATATTAAAATGTGTCTATGTCTACATTGCGAATAGAATTCAAATTTTGCATATGTATGCACCGTCTGAACAAAATGAGCACAAATAATCATATCAGCATACACACATGACATTTCACTTACGATCAATGAAATTGCGTACATCAATGACAATGGGTCTACAAACTAATCCATTATGGCTGGATGAATCGCATGAACATGATTGCCAAACACCGACAAAAACTGTTTAGTTTGGCAAACACTGAAGCGTTCACTTCCTTTGCCGGTGACATTGGCTTGTGTCATTAGCAAATTAAACTGTTCTGTCCCGATTGACAGCTTCCACAATTTGATACGAAAAAAATTGGGCGACAGCCTCCAAAATACATTTAATTTTCCAGCTGCATTGACATAAATTATCTGCATTGTTAATTATTTTAAAAACAAATTGATGCCAATTAACATATTCCCATGTGTGTATAGCAATAAGCGTAGCATAATATTTATTATATAAAAAACCCCATCAAGTACATATCTTTCGGCCAGCATAAGTCAAATGAGGAAGAATAAATTTTATTTGATTTATGAAGGTTATTTACATTTAATCATCGAACACAATACCCTGCTACCCTGCTTTCTCTAGTATTTTGACATACACGTACACGTACGTTTGTTTGTGGATTAATTTGTACTGTACATGCTAAATCTGAAATCTTGTTGCTTCTGACCGCAACCAATGAGATATTTTGGGAGGATGTAAACGTTTTTGGCATTACAAAAGAGTTCTACGAAGGCCATTCATGCTTTGATCTTACGAGATTCAACACTTTAAACAGTTCCCCTAATAAACCGACCACAGAAAGAATTGCATGTATAATTGACCTCCGATAAATTCTAACATTCAAAAATTATAAAGGTTACCTCTTGAGCACCGGATAAGTCCTGTTTTAATCCTGTCACTGTCTGGTACAATATCTGAGGCAAAGAAAAAAGATATAAAATGTAATATCATGTGTATGTTAAATTTACCTCTAATTATTACTGATGATATGTAAACTTACATATTTTATACCTTATGCTTAAATTTGTAGGGCCCTAGTCTCCCTCATGTCTTAATTCAAATCTACACACCTGTTCAGTTTCTCCCTGTCTCACTCTTCTAAAGTCCTTTTCGTAGTCGATCACATCCTCCAAAGTTCGAGGGATGTACGATTTCTTGAAAACCTGGAATTCAATGAAAGTGCAAAATTAGAAATAAGTTGCACAATGTGGGTAATTTTAATGCAGTTTCTTCGTCGTTATCAAAGCTGTCTTAAATTTCTACACAAGAAGTCACAGAACAAGTTGTATAAATGTACCTCTTCATCAATCTTATCTTGTTCGGATACGTCATGATGGGATCTCTCTGAGGAGATCTGCATAGCACGCTCAAGATATTCGTCCAGATTTTCCGCCGTGATAGACAAGTCAGTTATAAAGTCAAATAATTCCTTAACTGTCATAGTTGATACCCCATTTCTGAAAAAAATAGGTCCAGATGGACCTGAGCTCATTTGGCATTATTATAAAACTAAGACAATATAGGTTACAATATCACATGGATACCAATGAAGTGTCTAAGATCAAATCCCAAATAAATGACCTATGAAAAAACAAATATGGCTGCCAAACTGCAAATATAGGTGGTATCAATATAATTTTTATAGGAAATAAAGAGAGCGTATAGATGCACAAACCTGCCAAATATGAAGTTTGTATCACCAACTGCATCTCCAGGAGAAAGGTTCAAAGAAAAAAAACAAATATGGCTGCCAATTTGAGAATAATAGTCACAGCAACATAGTTTTTGCTAGGCTTTGAGATGGGACATATGTGCATGTGTGTGTGTAAGATATGAAGTCTCTATGATCAGTAGTGTGCTCAGGGTGACTGTGCACAGACAACAATGACAATGCTGGACGACGACAACAACGACGACGACGACGACGGACAATTCATGATTCTACAGGCTCTTTGGCAATTATGCCAAATGAGCCAAAAACCCAATTCATTCAGCAATAACACAGTATTTACACAATAGTCAAAGAATGCACTTGCTTGATTAAAACGAAAAGAAACAGAACAAATGAAAGATGTGCATCTAAAAATAAACTGACATGAAATATCATAATGAACAGCACTGAAAACTACAACAATATATATAGCAGTTAGCTTAATCCTGAACTTTTTACAAATCAGCCTTGTTTGGTTCTTACTTCACTCTAGGATCACTCAGCAATTATCATCTATTGAACCGCCAAAATTTGTTACCAAGGATTACCGTCTACATGTTTTTTCCTGTATTTTGCAAATAAAGACGATGACTGCGGAATTGAATTTAAGTTTTTTTGTAATTACACAAAACAGATAGGTCGAACACTCCTTTAAATTATGTCAACGCGGTGGCCAATTAAATTTATGTAGCATGCGGTTCCAAATTCAAAAGAATACTTGAGCAGCTTTGCAGGCAGTGTATGCCTACCATTCATCCCTTTGCCGATATTGCATTTCCATTCTGGATTGCCGTTCCTCATGAATACTGACCATGCACATTTTGCAGATGTATTTGTAAATTTCCTGGTTCGGTAATGAGGATATTGCATACAGTGCATACTTCCACGGAGCCAGGAACTGGTGCAGGCAGATTGTTCAGCTGTACTCCGGACAGAGGGTTATAATCTTGCCTGCATGCGGATGCCATATTGAGGAACATGTGATCACTGTCCATAGTGTGTATTACACCATGAGCTTTAAGTGCACTCTCGGATGGAAACCATTGGTTGCAAACAACGCATGTATTATTCTGTTGTTGCTGTTGTTGATGGTGTTGCTGTTGTTGTTGTGGCTGCTGCTGGTGAAATCGACTAGGTCGTTGTACTGTGGACGCAATTGGCATTGGCAGGTTACTTGACTGTGGTGGAGTCGTTAGCAAGGAAGACTGCTTTGGCAAACCAAATTGCTCAGGTTTCTTTCTTGGCTTCCATTCCTTGTGGACTCTTGCTCCGCTTGCCTGAAACATTGTCAAATGAAAATATTTGGTTAAAATTACATTCCCCGAAATTAGATGTGTGTTACTGTGAAACAAAGTTCTATCAGTTCAACTGTTTCATGCATATTACAATTTGTCAGAGGTGTGTAAAAGATCTGTGGTAAGGTGAATGAAAACTTGCATGGTGAGACTGCCAATGATGCTTGAGGTGTTGATTCCTAGTGAATGCTGCATTGCAGTCTGAACACTTGTACGGCCGTTCTCCCGTGTGCAACTTAGCATGCCTCCGTAAGTCTCCTGCCAATAAAAGAACTTCATTATCACCTACACAGTCAGATGTTCTGCTGGAAATTGTGTTGAAAGCTGACACCTCCACACTTAATAAAAACGACCAGTTTTCGTTCAGTAGTCTTTCATCCTTTGCGTGCAGTCTTACAACCCAGTGAGAATTGTCCTTTTTTCCCCAAACCAAATAAGTTGATATGGATATACAAAGACTTTTATATTACCTTTGTACAAGAACTCAGCACCACAAAGAGAACATAGATGCTCTCTCTTCTGTGTATGTTTGGCTCTGTGACACTCTAATTCACCTTTAATTAAGAAAATTATGTACAAGATATGGTGCAAAATTTTTTTTGAAGCAGTTATCGACTTGTACATTAGCAACATGTTAAAGACCATTGTGATTCGTTACCTCTGGTTATGAATGCCATGTTACAGTTGGGATCCTCACATTTGTACGGTTTATCACCAGTGTGCCTCCGTATATGCAGTGTCAACGGTCCAATATCCCTAAATCCTTTACCACATATTTCACATGTATGTGGATACTGTAAATTCAAAGTTAAATGTCCAGAAATTTACAATATTTTCATGAAAATGTATGTTTATCATTTTTGTACTAATATTGTTGAATACCATACTCGTTAATACCGTTTAAATCTTTAAAATACACTAGGTGAAACCCGTGCTTCGCACGGTTAGGGAATGCCAGTGTATGTGAAAGGTGAGACCATCCTCTTCTCCAAGT
>JBCAUI010520567.1:0-11920 GCA_038406195.1 Haplosyllis anthogorgicola | reverse complement strand
TGATCAGTGGTTTTGCCCCATTTAACTGTGGAACAATTGACAGGTAACTTGTTATGCACTAGTTGTCAACAATGTCACCACTAAGCACATCCTAGCCATTCAATGCACCAATCATCGCAAATAATTCAAAATAGAAGGCATATCACAATGTATTGTTCGGTTTTTTTAGAATAAATGCCTTACAAAATCATTAATTACAAATCTAATGAAAGGGTGCAAATAGCTGCTGGCTAAATGGTCTTCATTTTATCTCTATGTTAAATGCCGCGGGCATTGGATGCATCAATGCCATCTGTGATTAAAGTTATTAAAGGTAAATTCAATTAGACATTGTCTCCATCTGCATTATACCCTTACACATGTACAAGCTGTGTATGGAGAGCACTCTGTGCTTTTCGCGTAAAATGATCATAATTTAGCCAGCTGGAATTTTACGATTGTACCGTAAGGTCGGATTTGATGCGCATATCAAGAAATTCCTACAAATTTCGAAACGTACAGAACAAAAGAGAAAACAGAAGAGTTCCATGCTGTGCTGTTGATGCGCCAATGGTCCAAAACTGAATGGAATTTCATGATTTGTTTTGATTTGACTTTCACTTTGACCAACTTTAAGGAAGACATTTGTTTTACAAAATAACACAATGATTAGAACACACAGTTAAATAGTGTTATACAAGTAGACATAGGCTTTAGTCACGTCGTTATCAAGTCGTTTGTTTGTAAACAAACTTCGAGTTATTCACCAATGTTATTCACCAATGTTAATAGTCTCTCTCTCTCCTCCGACGATTACGTAAAATTTACAGCAGAACCTTAATATTCTTAATTCCATTTGTTACTATTTGCCACACTACTTGTCTAAATACTGCATGGGTTTCGTGTCATCTTAATATGTTGACCTATGAGTACAAATTTGAATAAAAATGAATTTTCACGATTCGTTTTCCACACTTACTGACTTGCATAAGGATGCTATTCAATTAAACTAGCCTGACCATTGGATATGTGATACATCTGTCTTTACATTTCTGGTGCAAATGCTTTACACGGAAAATAAAGAGGATTTTATCCGTTGATCAAACCTAAAATCTAAAACTATCAAAGATTATTATTACAGGTTGAACCAGATTTAAACACAAGTATGGAGAATAATGAAAGGACCAACTTGCTGAGGGAAGATGACTGGAACCTGGACACGAATCCAGATGGACAATCCCGCGATGTGTTATCCAGAATCAAAGGAGTGGCAGCCATATTTGTTTATTCCTTATTATTAAGTGCATCAAAAATTTCTGTCCAGGCCTTGGAAAGATCCATTCCAGATTTTGAACTTAATGCACTAAGATGTGGATTTTCTGTGGTGTGTATGGGATTGTACCATGTGATCACCAAGACGCCAATCACAGTCTCAAAGGAAAATATACAAAGTGTGTTTTTGCTGAGCTTAGCAATGAATTTAGTGACAATTGGATCATATGTATCGGTAGCTTTGATACCACTGGCTTCTGCACAGTGTTTGACTTTAACCTGTAGTATTTCATCAGGATTAATAATTTTCACATTGGTCAACAAAGAACAACTTAAGTTTGACAAACTAGTTGCAGTGCCCTTGTGTGTCACGGGGATCCTACTAGTATTGCAACCGGATTTTATCTTCAATAATATCAAACAACGTCAGGATTACATCTCCTATGATATTTTTAATTCATCTGACGTTTTTCTTCCAATTGATGCCAGTAATCAAATCAGCAGTTACCATGACAACCCTGAGAACGTGACCAAATTGTCCCTGGACACAAATGTTACAAGTGATGCAATACATACTGAGGAAAGCAATACGTTAACAATAATAGGTAGTATAATTGCTGTGGCTACTGGATTCATGGCGACAATACGAATATCCGTACTAAAGTATCACGGGAGTTTCTTCACAACTGAGAACATTTTCAAATCTTTATTTTGGGCGTACACATGGGGAACTGTGTTGTCCCTTGTAACAATGGCATTTTTTGAGCAGCCAGTTTTTCCTAACGGACTTAAAGAGATATTGTTGGTAAGTGTGCACGTGAGTACTTATGTTGTGAGTAGTCCTTTGGTCTTATATGGTTCTCTTCTTATATCCGGTAACTTGAGAGAAATAATGAAAACGTCTGTTTTGTTTTACCTTCTGGCTGCTCAGTACACAATCCTGAAGGACATAAATCCAGGACACAGAAACTGGATAGAGATTCTCGGAGTCATTCTGGTTTTATTTGGAACAATTCTTTCCTCTATTGTGGAAATTGTAAAAGGTTTTAGAGCTGAGAAATAAGAGGGTTTTCTAAATTGATTTTTCTAAATTAGCGTAATTCAGTGGGTTACTAGGTATGATATACAAAGGATGATTTTATGTCTAAAATTATGTGATGATGTGCTGAACTGCAATAGTAAAGAATAGGAGTTTTCTGCCACCCCACAATTGTGGCAGCACCAAACAGACAATAAATATGCGCCACAAAAGTTAACTTTGTAAACCTTGATTAAGACACTTAACATCTTCATTTTTGTATTTTTTTATTAACATCCATGCTGTTCTAGACTATATTTTTGTAAAAAATGTAGAATAATGAAATATAACCAAAATTTGAGTACAAATTTATTAGGTTCGAGATGTGAAGCAATGGATGATGCAATGTTTGACACTATTGCGGAACATCATGGAATGTTCTAAGAATGGTGTATCCCGAGGATTTCCCTCTTTCTAGATATTTACTTGTTATTGAAACTATGGTAGCTACATCATCAAACTTCTTGAAAATTCTTTTCTAGAATGTTCTTATGTCCATATAAACTAAATGTGATTCAATGCAAATTGTATTATGCTTGGGGATTTGGAACAGCCAATGAACATGACAACAAACAGGATTCAATGCAGTTAGAGTTTTAGTTTACTTTTATGAACTTAGTCTCTATGTTTTCTTTATGAGTGTCAAGTTCAAAGAAGTTACTACCAACTTTGGGAGATTTGAGCACGCTATATTTTAATAATGTATTTTGTTCTGCTTCACTGTTGATTTAGCACTGGGACATGCAATATGGAAATTTAAATTTAAGTAACAGAGTGTACTTGCTACTGTTGTATTACTGAACTAAAAGAATTTGAATTGTACTTACGAAATGAGTAAAGAAGTTGTTTACTTCAAGAAATAGTTACTACGTTGTTAAGTGCAAAGTTGAGTAGCTATATATTTGCTTTGCTTAATTTTAACATTGCTTACGTCAGCAAGCTAAATTATTTTCTTCCTTAATTTCAACCTCAAGATTCACAATCAACAAATTAAGCAAGGAAGAAATGTTAACACCTTTTCCTATTGGTCAATACTCGTCAGAAGCTTAATTTCGGGTGTGAAATTAAGAACGTGTGTAAGCAAGGTGAAAACTTTAAGCAAGCCTTGTACCTTGCTTAAACTATTTCTTTGATAAATACTACATGAATTATAAAATTGCAATACATTCTATAATTAAGCATAAGTGAAGAAAATTTTAGCTTAATTTGCATTTGTGAATTCCAGCAATCGTCATGTCTATTGAACATGAATTCATGTCTTTAGCAGGGTAAATTCTGTTTCGTGCTGATTTCTATGACAACCACATTCCTTTTATTTTGTTTGCAACAAACCAACACTGGACAAACATCAATATCTATTCAGTTTTGGTTCAAAGCAAACATTACTTTTCTGTGGTAGAGCTTATTAGTCTATTGCGCATGCGTCGATAGACTTCTGTGATGGGTAACCTAAAACGTCCAGGAACTCAAAAAAAAAGCACCGGGAACCTGTCAGATGGGAAAGGTGAGGGTGCATGGCTGTGGACTCTTTTCAAACTTGTTCATTCCAGCGATAGACTCTTTAGCCATTAGGATAATTCTCGTTAGTTCAATTGATTGCAGCTAGCTTTTCATTAGCTTTGTTAAACTCTGCAGTGTTTGAACATAGACTTCATTTTCATCACATTCTTTGGATCTGTATTATATTCTGTATGTAGCTTGTACAGAATGTTACAAAGTGTACATCCTTTGAATTCGGAGTAGTAAATGTGTTGTAAAATTGGGACTGGCTACTGACTCCAGTGGACGAGAGACTGAATGTCATGTAAGAGGCTACCTGAATTCCATCATTTCGACTAAAAAATCCTGCTGAAGCAGCCAATTTCAGTTTGCGACACGAAGTCTGATATTTCAATGGAATGTTTTACAGGTAACGAGGGTCCACAGTCCTCTTCAAACTCAGATCTAACGAAATATTCATATGAAATCACAAATATCGAGCCAGATATCTAGTGTAATGTACACAGGATTAATGGACAATTCAGGGGCACGCACAAAGCCGGAGAAATGAATTTCCACCAGAGTTCTCCAAGCAAACAGAATCTGATGTCGAGTCAACACTCGGATCCTGCGTGTAATTTAAATGATTGAATGTGTGCAAACTTGGAAGGTTTACTTACGAGAATCCCCCCTCTCAGGTTGTTAAAACAAGTTTGGCGGCCATTTTGCCGCCCCCGGAACACATTTCTAGATCCGCTACTGCTGTACTGTTTGTTTTTGTATTTTCAATTAAAAATCATGAAATTGATGTTCAATTTTTCCAAACGATATTCAACGAGAAGACACAAGGTTACGATTTCGTATTATTTGGGAACTGATTCATTGTTAGTTTTCACTGCGGAAACGTAATTCAACAAATGAAAAAAGTCTGCATGCAACAACACGGTTGACAAGGTGACATGTGTCTCATTAAACACATCAATTTCTCAGACATTTAATTAGCAAAGAAGCTTTGGTTTCTTATTCATCACCAATCAATGGTGCAAATGTGGTCGTGAATAAGTAATTAGATCTACTCTTCTTCAATGTGTTGTTGTTATTCACTACACGATCCAGATTATCTATTCGTCTGGAGGAAGCTGCGACAATTTGCATGCCAAGGATTTACATATTTGATCCAATTAACCTGTTTCAATATTTTTCTCCTGTCATTTCCTATTTGTTGGATGTTAACATTTCTAATTTACAAGAGCATTAAATGTGTTCATTTCCAAAAAGAATATAGAAAATTACTATTTTAGCTGAAAGACAGCCTCACGTCTGTTCGTTTTTAAATTGACAAGGGGCAGAAGACTCTATGAGCTGCACCTTTAGTTTACTGTTAAGCTTTTTACTATCTAATTGATTGCATTTATAAGCTGAAATCGTCTCGAACCAGAAGTGATAGAAACAGCATAGGTCACTGGTATTTTGAATGTGCACTATGAGGTCTTAACTCCAGGGGAGACAAAAAAAACCTCCCAGAAAGCACGGTGTATTCCCACTGTGGGAGGGCATTTATTTTATTTTTTTTTGGTTGAAATTTTGACTAATTATAGCTGAACACCAGCTTTGAAAAAAAAAACTAAGTTCGTCATTGCCACTAATTAACTGAACGGCCCACATCAATATCCGAGCGGATGTGACAAGAATATCAAAACTGCTCTACTTCAGCACATGAAAACAGAATTCAATTCCGTTCAATTAAACGACCCTCATCATTACTCCTGAAGGTGTCCGCTTGTTTACGTTTAAAGTTATTATCTTTTTAATCATTTGGATTACAATGAAGGGTCAGAGTTTTCAGACTGCTGGGAAAAATCGGAAAAAATGGAACTAAGTCTCTAAAAAGCCAATTGTTTATGAATACCGATAAGCACACTGAACTACTACCAGGTAAATGTCGGGTGCCGGACGTAGTTTTCGAAGCTTACGCTTCCATGGATTTAACAAAGTTACCATACACTTCAACAACTAGTAAACTCTTTTATTCCTTTTGCCTAATCATCGAAAATCATTGACTCTCAGTCTACGATTTAAGAAGATAAATTCTGGTCGCCCAAATCCTTAGGATGCATAAATCAATGAGGAATTTGCCAAAAGAAACAGCAAAGAAGATTATTCCCTGCGCGCTTTCTGGAAGCACCATGTGGGTCGTTCTAAATGTCGGTATCTACATCAGGCTTCACCAAGTCTCTGAATTAGGTAGCCTGAGCCTATTTTTAGCAGTCTGGGGCTACCGAGCTACCACTAAATCATACACTGGACTGACTCTAACCAACATATCACGACAAGTGTTACTGTCAACCGACCATTCATACCATCTAAATTCACCTCTCTTCCAGCAGATTTAAGAAATACAGCAAACACGTATTGTGACATTTGAAATGGCAAATAGGATTATAACCCCAATACATGGCTTCATTCGTCGTCATGCAGCGATGTAACCAATAGTAACCACCGAAAGTCATGGCAACCCTACTTCTATTTATTCGTATTGCCTAACAATAATCAAACCTGTTTCTATTCACTTCTGCCCAAAAGGTGCATTCATCAGTAATCCAGTTACATTGAAGCCTTTATATCCCATTTGTAAGTTTATCCTTTAGTATCATAGAATTGTTAATATTTCCAAATGAACCATTTTCCATACATATAAATTAATGTATATGTTGTAAATTTACATATTATATTACACAACATCTGCTTGTTGAGTGCGTCTATGCGTCTGTAATGTCGCCAATACCTAGGCCAATATCAACACATTATACCATAAATGGTACCAATGTTAGACAGTATCCACTGGCCTTTTTGTCGAACGAAATGTTTCACGTTATTTTGCAATAATTTTTTTTTAAACTGGTATGTATCCTTTTATATGTCGCTATGAAGAATTCAACATTTCCGTCTGTCCTGCTATAGATGTGAAAAAGTTCTGTGTTCTTGTATTGAAAAGACGTGTTAGAATTTCACGCCATGATGACCAGACGTTGTCACTCAGTCCTCTGCATGTTGAAAGGTCTCTTCCCTCGGAGCTGTGCAACTGGCCAGTCAACAGGCTCAGCAGCTGCTAGAATGGTAGTTATACAGTACAGAACAGCTCTACAGAAAGAAGAAGCTGTACATTTGCAGACACCTTCAGCCAAATCCAATACGTCAGCAAAGCAACCAGTAATTTTCCACCTACTGGAGCAGGGTCCCGCGACACTACGCCACATACGCACGACTTTTACAGTGTTCAAGATAAATCATTTCGCAAATGTCTTAACATATGTAGTGTGCTGTAAATTGCATTTTTACACGTATTTACACATACTGAGGTGAACATGGCCAAATACCTCATCGAGTTTGTCTACTATTTGCGTACTTTGGTAAACAAGTATTAAAAATAGGTCCAGATCGACCTTAGCTCATTTGGCATTATCAAAATACTTAGACAATATAGATCACAATATCACAAGGATATCTCAAGGATATGTCTAGGATCAAATTTCCAATGTGATCAATGAAAAAAGCACAAATATGGCTGCCAAACTAGAAATATAAGTGGCATCACTATAATTTTTACAAGAAATAAAGAGGGTATGTAGATGCATATTCCTGTAAAATATAAAGTCTCTATCTTTAACTGTGTGTCAAGTAATAAGGTTCAAAGAAAAATACAAATATTGCTGCCAATTTGAGAATAATGGTCAGAGCAACATGACTTTTGCTAGGCTTTGAGATAGAACATAGGTGCATATGTGTGTAAAATATGAAAACTCTATGATCAATAGTGTGCTCAGGGTGACTGCACAGACGACGATGACAACAACAACACCAATGACAACACCAATGACCATGGACGACGGACACTTCATGATTCTATAGGCTCTTTGGCATATATGCCAAATGAGCCAAAAAGTACAAAGTAATGGTCGTAGTAAACATTGTGTCATCACGATAACAGACATTATCATGAAAAGTAACGGCTTTAATGATTCTTTCACATGTAAATTATTGCTCTTTTTGGCTAATTTAGAGAAATAAATACTACAGTAAGTTGTTAGTTATGAACAAAGCAACCAATAACTCTTTTTACTTAAAAAAAATATTATGCATCTTCTCTGCGTCTCCAATAACTAAAACCACAACCACACCATTTCATTCACAACATTTCCTGAGAAAAAGAACGATAAAACGGAACTTGCAGCTTAAACAACCACGTTGTTCAGATTCTTTTTTCACGCAATTCATGGGATTGTCAACCTGATCAACGAGACAAATTTTAGTTACCGGTGGTTGGACCA
Source organism: Haplosyllis anthogorgicola (assembly GCA_038406195.1). NCBI lineage: Eukaryota > Metazoa > Annelida > Polychaeta > Phyllodocida > Syllidae > Haplosyllis > Haplosyllis anthogorgicola. The sequence continues at coordinate 3,784 of JBCAUI010520567.1, read as the reverse complement.
AGTTTGAGGTTTCATATATTAGGAAATGTAATCCTTTCAATTGTATTTAAAGAAAACAAAAACTGTCCTCGTGAGTTAGATTACCGTTGTACCGCTTCAAAAACATTGCGTCTACCACGTGGACATTTACCTGGTAATAATTCATTAAGTCGGATAAAGTTACGTTAAACGTCCCGACATGTCTGTTAAAGTTGCGGTTAAAAATCAACAAAATACAACATGCACCTGGTTATTTACAGATACAGTTAAAAGAGTTCGAACACACTGTCGGACAAAATTTTAAAATCCCTTCGAAGCCCGATTGACAACAGTGGTCGAAATGATGCCAGTCCATCGGACAATGACTGGCTAAAATTACTTTGGTCTTTCTGATCTCAAAATTCGTCAAGCAATTTTACAATTAAAGTAAATTAGGCTGTAAATTAAGAGTGGTCTTTCAAAAGAGTGGCCGCTCAAAGGGAAATCTTACTAAATGGCGTACTGTGCCCGTGGCCCTGAGACCAGTAAATCTCATTCTGGATTCCAGAAACGGATTGCTCCCCACGTGTCTTACGTAATGTGCCGACTATCCGGGGCTGTAAGGCGCGGCCTTGACATGTTCCTGTGAACGGCGGCGCATAAATCACGGCTTTATTGACCACAATTCTGCCCAGGATCGGTCTCCAGGTTCTCCTCAAGCCAAAATGAAGTGCCCCTTATTCCAACGGTAGTGATCCTGTTAAGTTACGACCCTTTTTTGGCCACACTTTTTGGCTCATTTGGCATAATTGCCAAAGAGCCAAAAGAATCATGATTTGTCTGTCGTCCATCATTGTCGTTGTCGTCGTCTTTGTAAGTGCATGCTGCCCTGAGCACACTATTGATCATTGAGACTTCATATTTTACACATATATGCACATAAGTCCTATCTTAGTGCCCAGCAAAAATTATGTTGCTGTGACCATTATTCTCAAATTAGCAGCCATATTTGTATTTTTCTTTGAACCTTTCTCCTGGACATGCAATTGATGATACAAACTTCATATTTGGCAGCCTTATACATGTATATACCATCTTTAATTTCTGCAAATATAATAGTGATGCCACCTATATTTGCAGTTTGGCAGCCATATTTGTGATTTTTCATGGGATTTGAACTTAGACACTTTATTTGTATCCATGTGATATTTTGTAACCTATATGTTGTCTTAGTTTATGAAACTGCCAAATGAGCTCAGGTCCATCTGGACCTATTTTTTATTTGTTACATTACGTTACCCGCCGCTCCCCAAAACCAGGAATCGTATAAAAATTTATCTGAGCCAAAGTAACACAGATTTTTAACTTTCCATCACGTCATCGAACACTGTTAACTTCATAAATTTTGATGAAGAGCGCAAAAATATGCAGCAAAGTTAATTTTTCCCCGACCACCGCTTCTAAAAATTTCATACATTGATACGTAATCCAACAAATCCAACAAAGTCTGGCCTAACCAATGTTCTGCTGCTCAGTATCTATCTTCCTTTATTCCTTCTTTATTCCTCTTTTACGCCTTTGTTTTCTTCCTAGGAAGCATTCCACAAATTAGATACAATGTAAAAAGTTGTGTACTACAGTAAAACCATTATTTCTGAACTTCAGAAAGGGTTAGTCTTTTATATATTTCTTGATCCTCTTTATTCCTGCAAAACGGTGCTATTTGCCTTATCTACAGTGAAATCTGTGCGACCACCTCTTCTGCATGCGGTCGTATAATACAATGTCCGTGAAAACTGGGTAATAAATTAGACAGAATTGTGTTTTAATGAGCAAAACAATCGGTCGTTGACCGTCACCTTCTGCGGTCGCTATTTTTGTCATAAATAACCGGTGATCTTAAAACATAAGGTTATTTATAGAAAGCTTTTTTGGCTCTGTTATATCCGGTCACAGTGAAACCTGTCTTTTACAAGCCTTGTTTTTTTTTGTTTTTTGTTTAGATCACCTGCCATTCACGTTAACATTTTACCGAATACATTTCCATTTTAATGAACCGGCATTTTGAAGTCACCTGTTACTTAAAACCGATAAATTTGGCTGTATATTAGGAGTGGCCGTAAAGGACTGCACGTTGCTACTGTTTAGAAGAAAATATTTAGGAGCTAACATGACTGTAAACCAGGAGTGGCCGGAAAGAAGGGTGGCCGTAAATGGGGAGTTTTCTGCACTGCATAATCTACAGTTGCTAATAACGCGTGCCCTCTGTGAGTGAGACTGCTCATTGTGCTTTGGATGTGTTTGATTGCACCGTCACGAGAACACAGCCGCCGTCTGCACAACCTAATCGTCTCATTGTTATTGTCTGACCTTTTGTCTCCTTATTCGTTTCCACGCAGCAGTTTATATCCATTTTGTATAAGTAAAACAACTTTGTTAAGTCTATCGCGCATGCGTCGATAGACTTCTTTGATAGGTAACCTAAAACGTCCATGAGCTCAAAAAAGGACTGGGAACCAGGTGGGAAAGGTCAGGGTGCATGGCTGTAAACTCTGTTCAAACTTGTTCACTCTTCTTCCAGTGATAGACTCTTTAGCCGCCAGGATAATTCTCGTTAAATCTCTTATGTAGATCTTGATGTAATTATCCTTTATGTATATGTACATGCAATCCCGTTTTCTGCCATTGATTTATCTTCCTTCAAATACCCAACCTTTTTCCCCTATTATCTTATCTCAACGTGATTAATAACCAGTCCCATAATTTCGAGGATAAAACTTTCTTTTCCCAATTTCTTTTATTAGCGAAATACGCCAGCATATCTGACTACTTACACTTTTTTGTTAATTTGGACAGATGAATGTTTATCTTATTGGGGCCACTGGTACCCTCTGTTCTGGACATGAAACGACTCTCGATATTATTACTCAAATAAAAGCTTGACAAAACCCTACGGTACTAGTGCCTGCATCCGTAGCTATGCGGGTTTATCTAGCTGTAAACGTTGAAACCAAATCAATTTTGATCGTGAACTTCGGAGATTGTACAGTAGAACTACTTGACCATGTAGTCACAAAATTTCTCAAAACAAATTGGCTGTAAATTAGGAGGGGCCTTTCAAGTGTGGCCGCTCAAAAGGAGTTCTACTGTAATTTGGGCGTAAAATCAGTTTTGAGAACCCTTTTCACTGGTTACATGTACATGAAGCTACAACTTTTATGCAACAAATAAAACTTGAAAAATAAAATTAGATACGTCAAAAAACACGACATATCCTACATCTCCAGATTCAGAAGCTACACAAAGGCAAAATACAACAAAAAACTCCTCTTTGAAGTTGTGTTTCTCTGTGTTATGACGATCAATGAAAACTAATTATGCCGTGCACACAAAGCTTGTTTTATCGAGTTAGTGTAATTGTTCTTATGCTCCTTTTTAACAAAGAAATTGTGCTGGAAACGTTTAGGCCGGAGATACATGATGCGCTCTAATCGTTTGTAATCAATGATCGCTTGCGATTACAATCAGGAATTCATCTACAGAATATAATTACTCACAGCAGAGAGGAAAAATATTGAATTCTGGCACATAACTACCAAAGTAACCCTTCTATATGTATCACAAAATGATATTACTCAAAGAAGTAAAGCACAATCGCATGCGATTGCGCGATACCTTCTATTATTATTATTACTTATTGTTCTAATGGTATTTTAAACTATGTGATGTTGGTTAGTACTTCTCCTTTACTTATGTTGTGTTTAGTCTCAGGAACGTCACTAGATGGCGAAACGGTGCTCTTAACCAGTGATACAAAACAGTTCTT